>JASCZW010004940.1:0-151150 GCA_034211315.2 Aedes japonicus
TCACCGATTGTTTATGCTAACCAAACTAACATTTCACTTTGGTGTCGTTGGAAAAAGGATGTGCGCATATATTCTTAGTGGATTCACATTTGGCGTACGATATCGGGTTAGTAGTGTGTTTTGTACAGAAGTTTAACTTACTATCTAATCTTTCTAACCTTTCTTTTAGCAACCCAGGCGGTGATGCTGATGTTGTGCGGAGGACGACACCGATGCTGAACGGAGGATGACGCTGGACGGATGGTATCGCTGATCGTTGAAGATGCGCTTGCATGGCTGGTAGTGTCACGGCCGTGCTTGTTTGCGGCCGGTTGGTCTAGCGATGACGTAATGCTGGTGGCGGTATTCGGGAAGCTGACAGTGCCACAACTGTAGTCGATTCTGGCCGGATGGCCGAGTGATTGAACCGGCGTTCACACGCGCCGAACGATAAGTCGGTTGGAAACGGCTGAGTTGGTTGCCGAATGAACTGACACGTGGTGAGACGTTCGCCGAACCACACGCTGCACAGCGAATGGATTGCAGCAGGGCTAGCGCGACAGCGCCAGAAAAGATAAACGCCGAGACGGTCGCTGGACTTCGAGACGGTCCTCAAACGGTGGCTTGTCGAACACGCGGTTGGCCGGTTGTGGATAGGACTCCGGGACGGGCTTTCGATTGGCGAAGGATCGGTCGCTGATACCGCTTCGACCTGCCCGGGATAAAGACCTTCGTTCGAAGGTATAGGCCTTCGAACCGAAAAACTGTTAGTTACACTACCATCCTCGGTTTAGCATCACTCTATTCACCTGTTGTTCTTAACTTTCTTCTTAAGCTTTTCACTCAAATTGTAGTTTTTACTGGCGTGCTTCTGCCTAGCTTGGCTTGTGAATTGAAAATGATCTATGGCGTGCCTCTGAGGATTCAATAGACCTCGAAACAACGGACACTATGGGATGTTCTATAGGCATGTGTCGTTTTCTTATTGGTTAAGCCAATAATTAAATTTTAAGAGAAATCTGAGAGGCATTTCTGTGCTCAAAAATTGCAGCAAACGGTTCGCGTGGTTTTGGTTTCGGTCCGTGCTAGAACACAGTCGGACTAAATGAGGCGTTACGGAAGGCAACGCTTCAATAGTCCAGTTGAATTATGAAGCGTTTCTAGCTGAATACAATATGGGAGACCTCCCCCCCATCATAGGATCCTTTCCCGGACTTAAAAACCCCTGCATACAAATTTGCATAGCAGCAGGGATAGTTCACATGTTTGGTTGAAATTTGTGTTTCATATGTTAGATAGCCTCCTTTTCAGAGAGGAGGGGCCTTGAACCACCATAAAAACATTTCCTGCCATCAAAAACTCGCTCACACCAAAGTTGGTTCCATTTGTTTGATTGACTCTCGAGTTATGTTTCATTTGCATGGGAGCCCACCTTTGTAGAGGTGGGAGGGGTCTTTAACTATCCTAAGAACCTTCCTTGGCCGCAAAAATCCCTCCGTGCAAAATTTCACGCCGATCGGCTCAGTAAATTTCGATTCTATAAGGTTTAGCAGACAGATAGACAGACAGAAATTCATTTTTATAACGCTTGCATTTAAAAAAATGGACTTCTTTCGGATGGTAGTAAAGAGCTAAGACAGACAATTGCGTTTGATCAATTTCCCATGGAAAGTAATTATTTAAGCTTACTTGCAAAAAAATTCTACGCCCTTGCGAGCGGCCTTCCGGCAGTTAACCGGAACATTCGCCATGGCGAACGAACATATGCGTTTAGGCATGTTTTTGATTTCTTTCTTCGTTTTATTTATCAATTCCTCTTCAGTTTTCGCGACAAAATTGTTGGAGTAGATCTTACGCTTCAGGTTTTCCCAGAAGTTCTCGATGAGACGCAGGTGGGGAACCATGGGCGGTACTACATCGATATTCAGCCGCTCCATCTCCTCCAACGATCGCTTCGAGTAGTGAACCGACGTCAGATCCGGCCAAAACACCGCGTTTTTGCCCTTATGGTATTTCTTGATGAACAACGCAACTTCCGGCAAGCATTTCGTGCTATGAATTTTCCCGTTCGCGGTTAGTCCGGAGCGAAAGAAAAGCGGCTTTAACATCCCCTTCTCGCTGATTGTCAGCCACAGCAGCCTTCTTGGGGAGCTTGGTGTGTAAAATGAACTTCACCTCGGAGCTCACTTCCTTGATGGGGAAAGTAAAATCGTTGCCATCCAGGGTTTTCTCCGGGAAAATCGAGTTGACCATCTTATTCAGCCGCTGCGTTATTGCCTGCAGCTCCGAAACCAGTGGACGCGCCTTCGGCTTCCTGACTTGTATGTACATGTTTGCCAGGTACTTTTTCACTAGTTGGCCGGTTGAACCGACCTTCCGGCCAAGCGTATGCAGCGATGTAGCCACTTTTCCCTCGGTCTTCCTCTTCAGCATCCTTTGGAGCTTCTTGTCGCTCAGGGTCGTCGGCAGTCCGGAACCGGGCTTTCTTTCGATTGTCTGATTGTTGTCTAACAGTGCCAAGATGTTGTAGATGCCGGAACGGGCGTATCCAGCGTACATAAAGTGTCACACGATGTCTATTTTCAACGCGCGGGGTGTCGTTCTTTGAACGCGCACACTTCTGAACGGATTTGCTTCACTGTTTTTGCCATCACGGTTAAAGTTCGACAGATAGAGCTATCAAATTTTGTCTACTGACTCATGGGTTACTATGATTGATGCTGAATGGGTAGTTTTGCCATTGCGGATGAAAAAAACGCATGAAAAATTGGCCATTTTGGTCCTTTTTTTTAATGCAAACGATAAAAAAAGATGGATAGATAGAAAGTTGTTTTGATAGAATACAAATACGGCCTGCTCTGTTGGCGAAATGCGAATCATGGTTTGCCAATCAATCGAGTATAGTTTGTTTTGAATAAGATTGTAGTCTACTTGTTTAAAATCAGAATAAAGTTCGGATGAATCGTTATCCAATAATGTGCCGTTGTCATGACTGAAAATGGAATATTCAATAGCAGTTTGAAATGCTTCACTTTTCCAAAGAGCAGCAGAAATCATCTGTCATATTAGTGATATTAGTGAACAAAATATAAAGGTAGCAATTGTTCTGATTTCGTACATGGTTTATTTAATTGAGTGCAATATTCAACCGTTTTCAAATAGAGTAAGAAGCGTTACATTTTTCTCATATTATTATTTAGAAGAGATTCATTTTGACCATCTACTAGACTATAAAAATAGACTAGTCCAGAAAAATGAACTTGACTTTACAGGGTGCGGCAGAAAATAATGCGAAAATGTTCAAACTTGAGTATTGGGTTAATTTGTGTAGTTGATGACTAATTTCTGTCGAAAGTCTATTTGTTCAGGTTTACTTTCAAGGAACTACGAGTAACTCGTTCCAAGAGATTGCTTTCCTTGTTGAAGAAGGAAAAAATTATAATCCTGTTCTCCGTCGAAAAGCTTTTCAGAATCGATACTGTGGCCAACAGCCGCACGGACCGGTTCATTTGACCGCAGAAAATGGAGAACGTTCCGGAAAAAGTGAAATTCAAATTTCAAACCAAACATCCGGCAGGTGTCATGATGTTTGGCTTGGTGGCGTCCACGGGTTTGAAAATGCCGCCTGTTTTCATTGATGCTGGAGTTAAAATCAGTACCGAAGTGTATATCGGTATTTTAAAGGACCAAGTGCTTCCCTGGGTTAAGGCCAACTTCTCCGAGGACCAAAACGTTGTCCTACAGCCGGATGAAGCGCCGTGTCACACGTCCAATCAAACCCAACAATGGTTGAACGATAACATGAAGTTCTGGCTGAAGGATTTGTGGTTCCCTAGCAGTCCAGATCTTAATCCGTTGGATTATTTGATTTGGGCATATGTTGAAGCACGAGCTTGCAAAACATCAAACCCTAGTGTGAAAACCCTGAAGTCAACCACAACACGCACATGACAGTCAATGTAGGAGGACTACGTCCGAAAGGCATGCTCTGGCTTCCAGCGTCGGCTCGAGGATGTTATTATTAAAAATTTTAAAAGGACTTTATAAAGATAACTGCACTCGAAAATGTTGATATTATTGCTTGAATTAGTTGAAAATGGGATTTGAAAGAAATAGATCAAATTTTCGCATTATTTTCTGCCGCACCCTGTACCTACTTACAATCTTACGATTTACAAAAAATGGTCCGTCTGTATCTTATTTCAACAGTATTATAAGCTATCAATAAAATCATGTCTTGTTCATGTTTTATAAATGCATGGAACACTATTTTTAAGAACAATAATAAAGTATAAATTACTAGTAGCAATGACAATATATTTTCAGCTCAATTGTTAGTCAGAGTGACGTATGAAAAGCGTGAGACCCAAACCGCTCCAAACGTGAAATGTTTTCCAGGACCCTTTATAATATATTTATTAAACAAAACATTATAAATCCTTCTAAAAAGATGTTTTGTGTGTTACTTGGGTCCCCAACTGTGGCTGATCGAACACTACTGTGCAATCGTCAAGCGGAACCTCAAGGTCCAGTGGCCAAAATCAACTTCATGAAAAACTGGTCAGTGAGTCCAGGAAACTGCATCGAAAACCACGGTGCTGAAGTTGACTGACGGTATGGAAGGTACGATCATTTTACTAAAATCATCAAATTTATCAATTTGTTAGTTTAATTGATATTTTAACCTTTTAAGCTGTAATAAAATAAATTGCTAACGGGCTTCCCCGGTGTAGTGGTTAACATCCATACCATTAACAGAAATGTACGTTTGATTGAAATTATTCTACCTCTTTTACGATAAACATTCATGTTAAAAATTACACTAGTAAATATTACTATTAGATCACTTAAATATGCGTTAATTAAACATAAACTTGAAAAAAATTCTGAGAGTGTTGGTACCATAAAGTCCATATGTAGAATTTGTAACGATTTAGAATGTGAAAAATTGATGGTTTAAAACTACTGCTACATGCTTTGATCACAACTTGCATTTCAGCATAACCCATCGCAGTGTGTCCAGTAATATTTCGTGTTCTCGTTTCAAACCGATTTCGATTCATAAAATGACTTCATCGGTATGGAAAATTCCCAGTTCCCTACATACAAGTGTCAATGCTCTGGGCTGTAACGAACGTAATAATTTAACGTCTATTAAAGGTACATCAAGCGAACGATTCACTTCTTGGTAGACGGCCTAGAAAAAACGTTCAATTAATTAGCTTCCAACTAAACTTCCCAGACCGAAGAATCTCGCAGTGCGATCATCTATACGATCCAAAGATCTCTATCAAATGATGACTAAATAATTCCAACATCGTTGCCGTTAGTCTCGTGTAACACGACAAAGAAACATCTCACTTGGCCCTGCGACGGAGAATTCCAGATTGCGCTCGGTGGTCATTTCTACTTCAGAAACAATGTGTTCATAGCTGGGAACAGTTTGGCAATCCCCAGCCTAAGGGTCCCACACCAAAGCAGCTAAACGAAGCTTCTCCAAAAACGATATCAAACCTATCAAAAACATATCAATTCTAATTATGTTTCCTGTTGACGAACTTATCTGATTCCACTTCCTGACGTGTTGTCGTTTTTTGTTTTTTGTTTTTCGCTTTTGTGTCCATCGCCCAATGAAACCACGAAGACAAAGTCTGTCCTATTTTATCTCAATCTACCGAATCATAAATTTTCTCTCGTTTGGACCCGGGAAGAAATGCCAGATAAAAGTCTAACAAATTGTCTAAAACGACACCGGGCCTAGACCTGGATTCCGGAAAGTAGAGAAACGGTGAAGTTTCACGCACCTTGCACCGCAGGTCTGTGTTTACTTCTTTGTGGCTTCGGACCTCATAATAACAACGAACGACGGGCGATGATGAGCGAAGAGGAGGAGTCGGTCAACATGTCACTTAATGAAAAATTAAATGCTGCCTGAATGCAGCTTTGTGCCGTTTCGACTTTTTCAAGTGTCAAGTGTGAAAAACGAACAAATGGGATTGGGAAATTGGGCACACCCCGAACAACGACGACGATGATGATGACCCACGACTGTTTTCTGTTACCTTGTGGACATTTATGCTTCGAGCCCGAAAGCCCGAAACAAAGAACGATCGATCGATGATGGTGGTGTGTACATATACTTAAACGCAGTTTGTTGTTTTTGCGCTGCTTTTGATGGGCTTATAATTTCAAGCATTGAATTAATAGGATTATTATGCTAAGTACACACATGTTGTGCGTCATTTCTGCGGGCCGATGGGCAGCTAATTGGGAAAATTTGGTTCTTCGGCTGCAAGGACTCGGTAGCATAGATTATTTATGGTTACGGAACTGCCCTTAGGCAGCGAAGAGCGTTTACAAGTTTTTGTACAAGTAACGGGTGGCAACTAAAATTTTGGAATTTCTTTCTCAAGCTGTCAAAAAAAGACAAACATAGTTGAAGAAGATCTGATTTATTCAAATAAAAGATACATTGTCCATTGTTGAAAAAAAAATAGTGAACATTTGAAAACGGTCCGTAATCGGATGTTCGGCGAAGCTTCCGTTTGATGTCGGAACAGGAGCGTTGTACGGCCTCCATGTCAACTTTGCGAATGCATCTCTTGATTCTACCAATCAACTGTTTGCAATTCGTGGCTCTCCAGTTATTTTTGTACACCAAGGAACTCAAAACCCCGAAGAAATCTTCGATTGGGCGACACTGAGGCAGATTTGTCGAGTTGTGGTTTTTGGGTACAATGATTTTCCGGAATAATTTTTAATCAACCAACGGCATTGGGATTTCAGCGTTGAAATCTGTGCATCAGTATATTCCGGGGCTCGTGTCTTCTTTCGGCACTTTATTCCGACTCTTTTCAATGTTTTGCAGATGTACTGGTGAGAACAGTTGAACTTTTTTGCGGCATCCCGTTGGCTCAGTGAATCCTTGTTGTTAAAGGCACGAGAAAGAGAACGAAGTCCTTTTGCGTCCATAATTTTGGCTGGTCTTCCACTACCTTGCTTGCGAGCAGTTGTTGGGGATACGGTAAACAGTCGAAGTCGCAACATTTTCGCTTTTGAAATGTTTCACCGTATACGTTTTGCCGAGATTTCTGTGCAGTTCGTAGAACTGTACAACGCGCTCGCGAAATACTTCTTGTTTCGACGGCATTTTGAGCAATACTGAGCAAACATAAACAAAACAGAAAATATTAGCAGAAAGAGGAGAGAAAGAGCTAACGCATACACACTCTTATTTCTCTCTGAGCTCGTTTGTTGTTGAGCATAGAGGCCTCGAAAAAATTCCAAAATTTTAATTGCCACCCGTTATGTTTCAGTTTGAATCAGCACTACTTCCACTATCCAACATATATTGCATTTCAAATAGCAGGAAATTCATCCAGATATTTGGTCATTACTCGTATCAATTATAGTAAGGCAATGGAGAAAAATCTATCAACCTATGTTTATAAAAATTATTTTTTGTCTGTCTGTCTGTCTGTCTGAACCTTATAGACTCGGTCACTACTGAACCGATCGGAGTTTTTGGGACCAAATTTAAATACGAATTTCTGCATAACTCGAGAACTAATCGAGCATATAAAGCTCTACTTGCCATATAAATATAAATTTGGCAGGTTTTTGAAGGAAAGAAATATGTCTATGGTGGTTTGAGGTCTCTCTGCCTTCTGAAAGTAGAGACTCACTTACAAATTAAACACAATTTTCAGCATACCTCGAGAGCCAATGAAACAAATGAAATCAAATTTGGCATGTTGATGGTTTTGGAGGCAAGAAATGTTTCCATGGCAGTTCAAGACCCCACCCCCTTTTGAAGGGGGGGGGGGGGGGTAAACGAATTAAATGCATATGTCTGCATAACTCAAGAACTAATAAAGCAAATAAAACCACATATGGCATATGGGAATTTTTGGAGGTAGGATTTCTATTTATCTATATATACAGGGTGACTGGTAATTGGTGTTACACCCGAAAGGAGGTGATAGTAGACCTCATTTGCAGCAAAAAAAATGTATGGCAAAATCATTCCTTGCCAAGTTATTGAACATTTAAGTTTGCATTGCCGAGCAACAATAGCACTAGCCTTTTGGGGCCGGGAAAGGTTCTTATGATAGTTAAAGACCCCTCCCCTGTCTGAAAAGGGGCGCTACCATACAAATTAAACACTCATTTCTACAGAACTCGAGACCTAAAGACTGTATTTGATGAAATTTGGACACACGCAATTGTTCGTAACTTTTTAGCGTGTGGTTAAAAATTATTGAAATTTTAACTGAATGTGTTTCATTGTGTTGTGTCAATTGTGTAATGAGTTTCGTGAAAATCGGTCCAGTGATTTCAGTGATGGCTTTGAATGAAGAAATAGTGCGCCAACAAATTTGGGGCACTCACTTCGAAAACCCAAACACGTCTCATCGATGGATCGGAAAACAGCTCGGAATCGCACATTCAACCGTATCTCTTGTGATCAAAACGTTCATGGACCGTAAGACAACCAAGCGGAAAAATGGTAGTGGCAAAAAACGTGGCACATCAAATCCGGAGAAGGCCAAGATGGTATTGAACCAATTTAAGCGTTATCCCAACATTTCGGTCAGGGATGTTGCGAAAAAGTCGAAAGTTTCAGTTTATTTTGTGCAGAAAACAATGAAACGTTCTGGATTACATAAGTTCAAGGTCCAGAAGGCACCGAACCGGAGCGATAAACAGAACTCGGTGGCCAAAACTCGTGCAAGAAAACTGTACAGGGAGTGGCTCACAAAACCGGTCTGCATTGTGATGGACGATGAACTGTCGAAATTCGAAATTCGCCAATTCCTTATCTGGCAAGCGATCTGCGGACCGTCAACGGACAAATCTACAAGGACGAATGCCTCCCAAAAACGACTTCTGCCCTTCTTGAGATCTCACGATGGCCCGACACTGTTTTGGCCGGATTTGGCATCTTGCCACTATGCCCGGCCCGTGTACAAAGATAATAATGTAGTTTTTGTACCAAAAGACGTCAACCCTCCAAACACTCCGGAACTTCGCCCAATTGAAAATTTTGGGCAATCATGAAGTCAAAGCTCGTTAAAACTCCAAAACTGATAGAAAATGAACTTGAACTAATGAAAGTGTTGTTAAAAGTAAGTAAGCAAGTCGGTCCTATCATTGCCCAAAATTTGATGAAAGGGGTCAAGGCAAAGGTGCGGGCATTTGGGTTGGGAGAAGAGGTTCAATAAACCAATGATGTCAAAACTTAACCATTTAGTAGTACTTTATTTCCAGAAAGTTTGAAAAGAATCGGGCTCAAGGAAAATTGTTGGTGACCTATTTTGTGTGTCCAAATTTCATCGAATACAGTCTTTATATGCATGAAAAATAAAAAGTTAGGCAAGGTTGTAGGAACAATCACCACAAGTTCATCAACCAAGTAACAATTTTATAGCACTTCGAGCCGGCTGTGTTGATAAAACTACATTCAAAACTGTTTTGACTAGCAACACCTCCTATATGCTTCTGTAACCCTTATGTGTTCGACAAAAACAAACACCTTTTCCTACCTGCACTGTACCTGCCAAATTCAAATGATTATGGCTCTGGCTACTATTGACCGATTTTAATCTTTTTGGCACCGTTAGATTCAAAAACTCATTTACTTTTCATTTGCGTTATCAGCAAGGACCTTTGAATTTATCTGGTTTCCGTAAATCCGGGTTACCGGGGCTGTGTTCTGGTACAGAGACACTATTTGGAAACATTTATTGCATTTCCAGGAACGGATGTCAAAATCTTAGGAATAATTCCTTGACACTTTTTATGTTCCATTGTGGGCCATATGACGACTTGTTCTTGCAACGGCCATTCTGTAACCCGGCCTTGTGGGGTGACGAGTGGCCATGAACATATTTAAAAGGAAACCCTAGCAATATGTATGCAACCAAATTCATGAAATTTCTACTGGGTTTCTACTGAAAATGTTCATGGCTCTGCACTCGAGGCCCCACGGGAACCTGTTCCGGAAAGCCAGGTCCGAGGACAAATCATCAGATGGCCACTAAACGTTTAGAAATTTCATGATCTTTGATTCCCATATTGCCATGGTGTTCTGATTCCTAGATGGTTTGAGCTGTTTATTGGAGTACCTGTAACTAGAAATGAGAAGAAAAATTAGGATTTTCCATTTAATTCCAACTACCTTTGCTTATCTTGACAGATACGCGTATTTTGTCTACAATGTGCAGACGTCTTCAGTGTCTCGTACTAATAACTCGACTTATTCCTTCTAAATATGTTCATGACCTCTCGAGGCCCCATGGCAACCTGTTACAAAATGACCGTTCCAGAAATAAGTCGGTATACGGCCCACAATGGAATAGAAATAGTTTCTAGGAATTATTCCTAAGATTCTGACATCCATTCCTGGAAATTCAATCTGCTTTTTAATATTGAAAAGCGAATGAGTATTTGAATCTAACGGTGTCAAAAGAATTAAAATCGAACAATAATAGCCAGAGTTACAATCATTTGAATTTGGTGTGTACCCGGGTACCCTGTCGATTTCTTAAGGGGTGAAAAAATGTCCCCCCTCCCTTCGGACCCCCTTGCTACTATACGAAATGTTTTTATGTAAAAATTTGCCCTCCAACTATTATTAAGATGTCACTGAATTTCAGTTTCCTGTTTTAAAATAAACTATGAAATTTCGTAATGTAAAACATGAAAAGGTATCCGGGTACCCTGTCGATCACATAAGGGTTAACGCCGGAATTTGTACAAAGTGGCCCACTCAATAGACGGTTGTGAAAACAAGTAATAAAATCTTCATAAGACCATAAAGACGTTGAAAATGTAGTAGTGAAAGATGTATGACCATGTTATGAAAACCTCCATAAAAACTATCGGCTGCCATGAAAGCCAGCATACGGCCAAATGGCCACAGCTGTCGAACTTTACTGTGACATCGTGGTTGGTTTTTGTTGCTCTGCTTTGTTCGATTCGCTGCTTAGAGAGAGAAAGGTTCTAGTGTTGCAGTAAATTGTGCATTATAGCAAAATATACCAACAAATTTAGTTTTTTTACAGCGTATTATACTCAAAATCATATGTGCATTTAATCTATAGTATCGTGTACTTAGAAGTCGGGTATTAGTACATCACACTTAAATAGTCTGCACAATGAAATACGCGTATCTGTCAAGATGACAAATATACTATATTAACAATATAAGTCACTTAACATTTTCCCATGCGACCCTTTTTTTACACTTGTGGCACCATAAGTGAAAAATGCGGCAACAACTGAATGTACACGCTCAATCTAAGTTATTCAGCTTTTGTTATACCGAGTGTAATATTTGGAAAGTGCTTAACAGACAAATTGAAACGAATCACAAATTGTTAGACTAATTTCCTAACTAAGGAAACGATTTCCGAACAACTTTCCGTAACTCCGACTTGGTGCCAGCTGCGAATGCCATGGCAAAAGCAACATGCAACTTGAACAGGATAGGTGAAATAACGTCTGTTGGAAATAAAGCGAGATTTACGGCTTGTAATTATTATGTTTGATTACCAATATTACGAATTAGAGATACTTGGCCCAATTAGACCCAAAAGTTTGGTCTCGCAAACATATTACTGTTGGTTGGGACAAACACATAATGACCTGCTCATTTGTTGCTAGTTTTTCATGGTTTTGAAAAAAATGGATGACTTGGTCCTAACGCAACGCCATCGGAAACGGAACCGAATTTAAATCGTACCTGACAACCTGGTGTTGGGCAATTTCATTGTTACGCAGCTCAGACAAGATAATATTTTTGATTTATGTCTTGATCACACTACAAAGCTGTAACATGTTATAACGGTTATCAAATAATTTCAACAAAAAATTCGTCATCAAAATAGCCTTATAGCATGTTAAAACTGCTCAGTCTGGCCAGTGTTTTATGTTGGCGGAACTGATTTAGTTGTCGCTGTGATTGCGATTTGACATTACTCGTTTCCGAAACCGATGTAAGAATGAACATAAGTAGTGCGAATACAATGCATTACACGTCTGGCTGGGCTCCGAGTAAGTTGAAGCATGATTATAGGCAGTTGAAAAACATTATTCTGCCCTAATCATCCTAATCCTCAATAATGGTGAAATTTACTATCAAACTCTTCTCTGTGTAAGCAAACAATACTCATAAAAATAGTGTATTAGTTTTACCGTTGATACACGGTAGAATGAATCAACTAAATGAAAAGGTAGAACATATTTTGATTGCCTTTTTTATCACCAGATGGTTCTGTTGTCGTATATGTGGAAAAATGAAGTGACCTATATTGTTAATATAGTAGTTGGAATTAAATGGAAATTACAAATCTCTCTTCTCATTCTAATTCAACTCAAATTTAAATTTGATTTACGTCAAGAAACGAAAACAAAAATTTAATGAAAAATTAAGGGTCCCAGAACAGAAACAGGCGCAATTCGACAAAAATTGAAATACTGCTCGCAAGCTCGGTCTCAGGACACCTCAATTTACATGGTTTTTAGTAGTAGTAGTTAGCGTGCACGTATAAAAAGGTAAAGTAATTAGGAATTCAATTATATCATATTGAATTTGATGTTTTCTGAAGATCCGTTTGAGAAAACGTGGCAAAATTCTAGTTGTACTTAGTAGGCCAAGAACCGGAACATTACCCATTATTTTTAATTTCTTTCCAAAAATGCTCTAAACAAAGTTTTGTGAAATTAATGCAATAAAGGAACAAATGCTACTAAGGGATACCCTAAACTGTATCAATGTTAAAAGTTAGAACACGGACATGCGTTGTTGTCAGGGCTGGGTTGAACCATGAACAATAATTTAACGAAGCAAGGACACACGTTGCAATATGCTGGTTTTACATTAGATATATTCTATTTTCCATAGCTAGAACCAGTTCTCAACATGCATAATCTATCCTCTAATATATTCAAATCTGTTCTCGAATAATCCAAAATATAGTACAAACTCCGACCACTTCTTATATATGGCAGCATATTACAGCTGAGAACTCTGTTCCAATCCACAGTTCACCTATCAACCGCTAGAGCCATCAAAAACAACCCGTTTCCATCGTTCAGTTTCTTTCCACCTCCTTAGCGCATGTTATTCCCAAATTCCCCTTATACTGTAATCGTTCAAGCATAACCCCTCACCGTCCACCAAATCCGTAAAAACTACACTAACCCAACAAACAACCACACATTTCGAACCATCATCGTCGTTACGATTGCCACTATCATAGCAAGC
Source organism: Aedes japonicus (assembly GCA_034211315.2). Classification (NCBI taxonomy): domain Eukaryota; kingdom Metazoa; phylum Arthropoda; class Insecta; order Diptera; family Culicidae; genus Aedes; species Aedes japonicus. The sequence continues at coordinate 13,250 of JASCZW010004940.1, forward strand.
GACGGGGTAAAAGTGGGCGTGGTCACACACACACCGTTCACTAGAAGTCCCTTGCATTCTGCTGAAAGAAGAGCGGAAGGCACAGTACACTTAAGCGTGTGTGTGCAGAGTGTAGTTGTTTGTTGTTCTGTGCTTGACAGTGCGGAACACACGAGGAGTCCGGAACACCGCCACCACCCGCTTTCGTGGAGTTTCAGGTTTCCAACTCAGCGTCGTATGCGCTGAAGAGAAGATGGACGAGGGTGGGAGAGTTTGCAAGCGCCGCAGTGATCACGCGGCTTTTTGCTCGCAACTGTGTGTCTTGTGTGTGTTGGTGAATTTTGTTTGTGGCACGGTGGCGAGCACACGTTGTGACTAGAAAAATAAGAACGAGTCGTAGCGTGTCGTGAGTGAGTGCTTGGGTCTGTTCTTTTTTATAGCCAGTAAACATGCTGATTCCAGGCGAGATATCGCGCGCCAGGCTGGGCGGAATGGATGTACAGTGGAAGTGGTAGCAAGAATGGCAGGTTGGATTGAAAAAAAAAGGTTACGAAATAACATGCGCGTTGCGCGGGTAGTTTTCCGGAGAGGGGAGAATCCCACAGCCGCAAGAAGAAGCTCCGGAATCGGTGGCGAGGGTGGCCACCGCACAGCTAGATGACAAATACTGTGCCATAGCGGGTGCCAGTTCATCACCAGAAGTCCTTGCGAAACGAATCGTGCGGGAGCTGCCGGGAACGCTGCAAACTGCAGCGGTGCAGAGAGTCTCGTGAGGACGCGCGGGCAGAGCACAAAGGAAGCAAAATTAGTGACAATTATGGCGGCATTTATTTTTCGTGGTCTCCGCGGATAAAAAGAGGCAAATTCTGCGAGGACTTCGACAGTGGCGCCACTCGTGCCTACACATGTTCCGGGTAGAAACTGTGCCGCCATCCGGTGGAGAAAGCTGGAAGCTTTCGGGAAGAATGTGAGACGGAAAGTGTCTTATCTGTTGCGCCCGCTGTGATAGCAAGGAACTGTTTTGCAAAGTGAAAGCGAGTCTTTTTAATTGTTGATATGATTCATGACGATGGTGCCGCCTCCACACTCTTCCCCCCCTTTCTTCGGGGTACGACGGTCGGCGGTAGGCACGTGTGTGAGTGATTTTCCAGCGAAATGATAAGGCTATCCCGGGGCAGACTTTGTGTGTGCTGGCTGAGCTTGGCCGGCCTTTGATAACGACGACGGAACGGTCAGTTCTGACAAGTGAATGACTTGTTGATGTGACAACAAAGTGAGTGAGTACAGTTGCTCGGCTTTTGACGGTGAATCGCGTTGTTGTTGGTGGCGGACGGACGGAGTCGTTTGAAGAGCAGATCAAATAATAAACATCGACGGGGGTGCAACGAAGGAGGCGCTGGAACAGGTTGGTTGATTTTTTTTTTTATGAAGATGATTTTTGTTTACGGTTTAGAAAGTTCTGTCGTGAGTGTTTGTTAACGCGAGGCGAATGGATTCGGTTGTGTATCATCGGTATCAGTTTTGATAAGGGTAAGACTGCGGTGCATTTAGCAAAGGTCGATTGAGGTGTCAAGTGATTTGTGGCTTGTGATTAGCACACTCGATTGGACAACAGAATTAGCTGATAAGATTTGTTGTTTGATATTCAATCCAACAACAGTTGGGATCGCAGTTTGATAAGAAAACAGCTGCCTGCTTGGGGTTGAAATTAAAGTCTTTCATATTGATGTGAATTGCTGAATCAACTAGATCAACAAAATTCAACAAATGAACAAATGAATTTCCACAAAACATATAACTTCATGAGTACTACGTGATCGTCTGTTCAGTTGATAGCGGACATTTTCGCTCGGTTTAAAGTATTATTGTAGATTTTAGAATTAATCTCACTATGAGCGTGTGAGTGATGACATAGATTTGCATCACGATTAAACGATGTTTAACGACAGTTTTTGAGAAAGTGTGACATTTTGGCAACAGTTGTGGTAAATTATCTATGCAAACATCATTTCATATCAGAATTATTCAAGAATAGGTAAATGTGCCCTGTTGATTGAAATTCTAATAACTTGATAACTAATAAAATGTGACATCCCTGGCAAAAAATAGCTTCCATAATATCCATGCCAACACTATGAAAACATCTAGTAGATGTTCCTTGAAAAAGACATAGATTTTTTTTCATCTGATTTTTCACGTAAATTTTACGTTTATCATAAGTACATCCAGCCAAAAGTTTTTATAAGAATCCACACACAACTCTTATAAGAAGTACAGGCTTCTGAAGTAATTTTCACTTAATTTTCATGTAACATCTAAGTGAAAATCGCAAAATGAAAAAATCCACTGGAAGAAAATGCAGCTTTTATGGTTCTTTCTTAGTTAGTTGTACCCACTTTCAACTCAATTTTTTTTTGTGGCATGTGAATTGATGAAATTTTTATTTTAAACGTAATGGAGGTAATTTTCTTAATAGTAATAAATATTGAAAAAATCATTTTATGTTGTAATGGTTTATTTTGCAAAAAAAAAATACATTTATGTTCTAGATACCTCAAGGAACAATTTGTTACATACATACATACAGTACACGCTATATACACATGTTTAAGCAATTTATCCGAAAATAAAACTTGTTTTCAATACGATGTAATAGATAAACATTCTAAAGTTTCATATGCTTTACAACGGTTCGTACACACTCAGCAAATTTTACAGTATTCGGTAGTTTTTTTTCCGAACTTTCAACAGCTGAACGTTCGGTAATCCGATTTACCGGATTTCGGTGAAATTTTTACAGTATTCCGGTAAAAAATTACAGGAACTTATCAAATTTTAAAGAAATCCATTAAATCGGATTACCGAATGTTCGAACTGCTGACAGTTCGGTAAAAAATTACCGAATACTGTAAAATTTTCTAAGTGTGTAAGCAACATATTGCTATCATCAAGAAAATCAATGTAGAAGTTTTGGAAATTAGTTTCAATTCCTTTTTTGAACCAAGCCATAACATTTGAAGCAAATATGTGGAGCCAACAAAGTTACCCAAGGAACATTGCTGGTTTTATCATGGTTTTATAGCTTTCTTGAAGTCTAATTCATGCTCTTCAGAACCCTTATACAACCAAAATTGTTATTTGGGTAAGCAAGGCTTAGCTTTACATCAATAAAGATTTCCATTTAGTTAAATGCCAAATCGATTTATTCCTTAAATTTAACTTCAGCTTTTAACTTCAGCTAGGGAAAATACGACCTTATTATAAGTGGTCGGAATGTTATCACGTTACATCCGCCGGGTGCGTTACGTCGCGTCACAAAATAATATGTCGCATTCGTCAAGTCTGTTGCGACATGCAATCATGTTGTTTACGCAAAAATGACTCGGCTGGATAGGTCGGCGCAGAGCATAGAAAAGCGCTCAAGTCAAACTGACAAAGCGACGAAAGCGACGAAAATTCGCTTTGAAGTAAATTGTCACTAAAGCCAATTTTGTTAAGTAATATATAGCAGCAATTCGATGCAATTCTTAATATGTTTTGTAAAATTCATATTGAAAAGTACTCAAGCTATCATTTCGTGAAAAACATCATATATGTTTACATTGTTACATACGACCTATTGAACGTTTTCTCTGGGATTGATGATTGATTGGCTTTATTATTGAGCCTTTCAGCCTGTGGCTGGTTTGTCAATGATGTAACAGACCTTAAGTGAAATGGAGTTCTCCTTGAATCTCGAACTGCTGCGCGCTTAACAAGTCACGAACTAATGACTTCTGAAATCAAAGATAAAGTAATAATATTAGACCGACAATAAATGAAAAACATTTTGTTACGTATACTACGAGTTCTCCATGAAGAAATCCGCTCTAGATTTCCTACCAATTCCAGCCGCCTCCGGCCTGCTGCACCTTCTCTGCCAAACTTTCGGGAGCTATTGATCAAACTCGTAGATTACACCTTCTATTAAAACATATAATTAATAATTTACACTCCATGTTAAATATATGACAACTAACCAGTCAAAGTCCAGCAAGAAATCCTCAGCTGCGCACCGTTCAGTGTCCATGTTGAATTTTGTTTATGGCATCATCACTCGAAAATTTTCACACTATTCATGCACAGTGTGTCTCACAATAGGTGTCACTAGAACAAGATGGGATTACAGCAAAACAAATCAACCAAATTACAGCATTTACTTTTTCATTTTAAACATGCAAGTTATATTTAAAAGATGCAACCATATGAATTCAATTCGAATCTCACCCTATTCCTTGATAACTTTGCGCAAACGCTTTGTAAACCCATCGCAGCAGGCACGGACGATTTCCTGAGGAATCGGGTCCCAAACATCAACCCAATGTTTCTTGAATCGATCTAAAGTAAGCCCTTTCGTAGGGCCTGTATGTTGAAGCATATAACCCTAAACAAAGTAGTCAAGTGAGTTGACATCCGGCAAAGATGCCATTTTTCGCTTGTGATGAAATAGAGCCAAATTTCCGCGCACCTTGCTTGTGTCTTCTTTGCCTTGTGAGCTGGAGCTGAGTCCTGTTGGAAACAATATGGTGTATTCCCATACAGCGTTGAAGCATGAGGAAGCAGATGAAAACTTGCTCGATGTAATATTCATCGTTAATTTTCACGTTAGGTTCTATGAAAAGAAGAGGAAGTTTTCGTTTTCGTGAAACGGCGCCCCATTCCATGATTTTCGATACATTCCGATAGCGTTGTACAGCTTGTTTATCTCTTGGAATATTGGCAAGACTTTTGCCATACACACGATCATTTTGTTGATTATGACTGTCCTAAAGGAGGAAGAGCTTTTCATCCGAAAATAAAATCTCATAGTCACCGTGCCGAACCTAAAGGTTTCTGCTTTTTTGGACTCTGGCTTGCTTCTGACGCTCCGCCAACCCGTGAACTCGTTGTTTCTTGTACGGCTTGCATTCCAGATCATGTTAGGCACCTCGTTTGTGTTGCATATGGACATTTCCAGTTTCCTTGAACCGTTTCAATGTACGAAAAACAAAACGCTCAATCACTTCGAACTGCTTAGGTCTACACAGAATAAAATGATGAATTTTAACAGGCGCGTAAAATTTCCCCTCGTTAAATTCTAAGCAAAAGGAGGTGTAAACAACGAAATTGTTTGCAATATTTCCTGTGCCATACAACAATATTTGCAATCTTTCATACAACAGGCTAAATTCAAACGTTATCTGGCTTAAATTTACATGAAATATCCCATTATTTTCTGCCAAATCTAGCATTCCTTTTGTGTGCATAAGATTACGCCGAAAATCCAATGTTTCTTTTTATCTGTGTATTGAATATCTGACATGGTCTAAGCTTTTGTAAATGTAATTTGAAAACTTGCTCCCGTATGGCTTCCATGGTAGCTGGTAAATATAAACAAACGGAATTGCTTATTTATCTCCAGCGATAAGCCGCCATAAGAATACACTTAAAGCGGGTATAATCAATTCCGCTGTGAAAATTACCCAGCTGAAATAAACCAAGACTGAAAAAAGGTGACACCTATTGTGAGACACACTGTAGCATCTTAGTGAATTTATGTTACAAGAATTGCACTCTAATATTATCTACATATTATGAGAAATTCAAAGCTGAGCTAATTTTTTTTTAAATATTTTTTTATGAATTCAATTAACACCTTGTACCTTATAAATGGTTTTTTATATCGGAAAGTTTGGTATTTTTTCAATGAAATTTATGTCACTTTTTTTTAATGAAATTCAACGGTTTAATTTTCACCCTCAGAGATATCGTGACTGACTCAAACACGTCGAAGTGATTAGTATGAGCATGTCTTACATATTTCTCGCTGACAAAAACAAACAAGAATCTGAAGCCTTCTGGCAACCCTTGCATTGTTTTGAAGTGCTTCCAGATTAAATGATATTTGGTGTCTTTCAAAATTTTGAAAGACTCTAAAAACCATCCGATCTGGAAACACCTTAAAACTGTGCTTAGGCTGCTAAAAGACTTTGAATTATGTTTTTTTACCTGCGCGAAATATGCAAGACATTCTTATAATAATCACTTCAACCTTTTTGAGTAAGTCGCGATTGTAATTTTTGTGCCTCTCGGCAATGTTGTTGTTGTATGTTGTTTGTATACTTCATGGCATTTTAATAAATTGGAAACATATCTCTCCTCTAACACAAATTAGTCAGCTGCGAATAGTGTTCAACATAGAACCTTTTAAATAGAAGTCGGAATCTCATTCTTAATATATAAAAACAACTAATGAACACATCGCTTGAACTTGAACATGCTTCTTCTAACTGGTTTTGACGCTCTTTTCAAAAAGAATTCGTCTGCTCTAAACTAAGTATTCTAAAACGCACTTCCACAGTTGTCAATTGATGGCTGTTTTGACGATGGGTTTTTATAAAAATATTTGCATATTATGTGGTAAGATCAATGATACTCAATGGTAGCCCAGCGAAGTCGAGAAAATTTTACATCCGTGAGATCTCTTAGACCAAACCCGTTTGCGGCTAAGCCGCACAGAAAAAATAATTAATTTTGACAAGCACGTGAAATTTCCCCTCTTATAATTTTTTTTTTCCACGCCAAAGGAGGTGTAAACAACGAAATAGTATGCAATCTTTCATGCGCCATACAACAATTCTTGCAATCATCCATAGAACAGGCTAGATTCAGGCGTCAGGTTCTTTCTAAAATTTACATCAAATATTATATTAATTTCTGCCATATCTAGCATTCTCTTTATGTGCATTAGATAACGCAGAAAATTCAATGTTTCTTTTCATCTGTGCGTGCTTTTGATGACTGAGCCCATAAATAATAAAAACTTAAATATTTCAAATATAAGCAGAAAAAGTCATGAATTTTAATAGACGCGTAAAATGTTCCTTCGTTCAATTGTAACGAATTGCAACGACTATCATACAAGGTTAGTTTAGGTGGTCTTAAATTCACATGAAATATCCCATGAAATTAGGCCTGTGAGTCGGTGAATCCAAATGTGTGTCTTGAATTATTTAGAAAAATACATAGACCATTTGCACATAGGGGAAAGGTTGACTTCGGCGGGACTAACCGATATGGCATAAATTCGTTTGGCATAAGGTCATTTGACATAAAGTCGTTAAGCACAATGGCTATTTGGCATAAAACATAGAAATACATTAGAAACATTATCGTCGGAGCCATCGAGCCTCTCAAATAAAGACTAACAATAAACAACAATTTCGGTCATTTGGCATAAATATCCGAAAATGAAAGCTGTTTCAGGTTCAGTTGGCATAAGTATAACTAAGCATAACTTGGACATTCAAAATTCAATTGGCATAGTGACCGTTTGGCATTATTTAGCAAACAGTTTGAGATTTGATGATTATTTGGAATGGAAATCTGTAAATTAACGTTTCATTAATTTACATTTGGCATAAATACTAGAAAATCAAATCAATTTCTAAGCAATTGATCAATTCCATTTGGCATTATGGTTCAAAACCTATATATTTTTCGTGACGCTCCAAATTTTCGCAATTCGAAGGTGACCCCAGTATTGAAAACACAAACGTAGTCCTACGTCAAAAAAATTAACAATTTCTCCAAATTTGTTTGAACAAACAGTTATTCAGTATGGATGTTTGTTGGGTTATCACCGAAAGGTCAGTAGTTAAGTGTTAACTCACATCAGAGTAGACACTTAGCGATTCGCAGAAACCATGGAACCAGAACACTTTTCCCCCGGTTTTTGTTGTACTGGCTCAGTAGCTCCAGTCATTGACTCGTGACTTAGGCGTGAGAGGTATGGATGTTAACCAATACGCCGGGGTCGACCCCAGTCATTGACTTTAAATAATAGTCAGAAATCTCATATTGGACCCTTCCATAAACAAGCGGATTCAAAAGCAGTATTTAAAACTATGAAATGTTTGCTTGTTTTGGATAGATTAAATTCACCAAATCTTTAAAAGTTCTTCTAACATAATGCGCCATGGTAAGGATAAAGTCGTAGCTTTTATTTGAAATGATAAGAAAAAAACGGGCGGCCATACTTAATTTGGACGCCAAGTCAGACTTTTTCATTCCATGTCATTTTCATCCACCTCCAATCGATTTAAAAAATTTCAATCTATTCTGTTTCAGTTCAGTTAAAATTCGTCACTGCTTCAAAGAACTAGCAACAACAGCTTGGAATAAGAATAGCAAAAGTAACTGTTAAGATTCTTTGAGAATTGTGAGTTTTTGAAACGTGAGTTAAAGGCTCAATTCCGCCACATTATTACATTATTACATTATTTTTTGCCTCGGTCTACCAACAGATGTCATCACGTTAGTGGTAGTAAATATGTATATCTGATATGGAAGAAATCATTCAATAGTAAAATCCGTTACAACTAACACTTTTCAGGTAAAATTAAAACAACGAAGGCAGAACAAGTGGTGACCCCGACTTAGTTGTTAACATCCATACCTCTAACGGCCAAGCTACGAGTTCAAGTCTCACCTCTGACTTGTCAGAAAAAAAAAACCAAGGTGTGTTTAAATGACGATGACAGATGATCCAACCCAAGGCTGAAAATGTCGATAACAATGAAAAAAACCGGCAAGGGCAAGCGAGTTTAATCTTAGAAACATTATCGTTCAGGTTTTATTCGGTTCGATTCTTTGTATGAATACACCAGATATATTCAAACCAAAATAATCCTTACATGATCAATTTTCCCATACAAACGGAAAGGGCTCGTCACCTGTTTCAAGAATTGATCACCTGATTCGTCACCTGATCAAACAAATGTGTTCTACTAATACGCTCGTAAAAGTGTATAGGATGCGCAAATTGTGTGAAAGCGTTCGATTTTTGCATAATAAGCTCATCAATTTTATCTGTGAAAAGCATATAGCATGCTAAGTTAGCAGATTATACAAATCATATGTATTCATCGTTATAATATAAACAACCGTCACTATTACTCAGCAATCGGGTCACTGTTCATGAAAACGAATTCACTTCTCACCTGCTGTAACTTTATTTTTGATGAAAAAACAGCGTATGAATTCTGATTGTGATAGAGACGCGCCTTAAAAACAACTTCGATGACGTCTGTTGGCACCTTGGCAGAGCGGTAAAATGATTGAAGCCCCAAAATTGAATGGAGAAGAACCTAATCGTAATTTATTGGGTGCCTCGAAGACAAATTGCTGTCACCTTCAATCCTATTCGATGGATTTGAAATTTATGACCAATCCAAAAATTGTGGGCTTCGAGATGAGTCATTGCTTTGCATAATTTGTTTTCATCGCTGTCACGACAATTTGAACAGCTTTTTCATACACCCAATAAAATATTGACATAATCAGTGGAGAATGTCCACTAGAAATTCACTTAACTTTCATGTGATTCAGGAAGTAAAAATGCTTTGCAAAATCAAGTGAATCTTATGTGTCCAGTGAAATGTACATGATTAGTCATGTAGAGTTTTCTATGAGAAATTCATGTAAATGTCGCTGATTTAAGTATCCGAAAATATCTGCATGTGTTTCCAGTGAAATATTTTTTCAGTGTGTGATTTCATGATTGAGTTCGAACTGAAAACAATCTTGCAGTCAAAACTAGCATTTAACCCGACTATTTCTATTTTATAAATTACCATGAATTTCAGTCAAATTTACTACGTTTATGGTATTCAACATTCGTGGTATATTTGACAGATCTCGTGTTGATATTAACCCCACCACTACTTCAACCGCAGACATGGTAAAATCAAACGCAGTTAGGTGAAAATTATTGGTGTTTGCGCTTAATTTAACCCTCGAAATGGTAGTTTCTACAGCGGTTTTCTTATGCGGTGTAGTAAACGTGATCGAGAAAATCGCGTTTCCATGAAAATGAAATCAAATCTATGAACGAAATTCAGTTGTGTTTTGTTACGGTGTAGAGCAGTTTCGTTACGGTGTACACTGAACCCAAACGTCCTCCTTTTATCGAATGAATCCTCCGTCGGTTGATGTCGATACATTGAAATTGTATTTTTGAATGATAAAATGCAGGCGGAAGACAATTTTCTAGAATCCAGATGGTTATTCTTATAATGTTGAACAACTAATACTAGGCGAAGTGAATTGACCTCCCGTTCAAATTCGAATGCATGCAGTATGAAAAATCGTCATCCCAAAATGGAATGCGTATGGAATTGTAAAAACCCTATAACGCAAGTCATTTTAAATGACGATGACAAACATTCCATTTAACACCTTTCAATAAAAATCTATCAACCGCTATCAGAACTGAACCATCAGATTCATCACGAATAAAGGATGTAAACCCGTTCGCATCTTACTGAATCACAGAAAAATATTTTCTGATTCCTTCTATTTTTGTGCTGCCGTTGCAATATGTGCTCAAGGATTGAGAAAGTGTAACGTGAATTATTTTTAAGTTGTTGAATTGTTTAAAACTAATCATAAATCGCTAATGATCTACACCGTTTTTTATTGAATGTCATACGAAACATGGATGATCGTCATTCGGATCTAACCATTAGACAATCATCCGATTTCCGAACGCTTTTCGGATTCGCAATAAAATTACTTTTCAGACGATCTTGGGATTATGTTTGGGTTCAGTGTACTAACGCCTGAGCGTTACGCAATGTTTTTGGCTGACATTTTGCTAACTTCAAGTTACGCGGTGTCTTCACTCCCGTTTCATTTTGCTCAATTTTTGAGTACAATTGGATACTATCTCCTTTTCTCTCACGAAAATGTTTCTCCAGTTTCGTTAAAAAGTGGATCAACTCAATTTTTTAGTTGATTTTAGGTAAAATAAATGCCTAATTTAAGGTATTTTCATCTAAGCTCGAACAGATTTGTTAAAAAAATGCAGTAGATGATCCTAAAATTTTTAGCTTATCATCGCTCTGATAAATTCTTTGAAAACAAGTTTAATGAACTGATAGTTTTTGCAGCATTATTTTGTATTTCGACAAGTTTATTTTAAAAAAATGTCTACTTACAAGTCTAACATTTCTGTCGAAATATGTATTTGAATCAGATCCGTCTTAACATCTAACATATGTGTCTCCTCTTGCAATACTCTTTGACAATGACACAAATGGTACGACAGAAAATGATAATCGAGACACCGGGTTAGGAAACATTTAACAACGTACTCGTGAAATACAGAATTCTGGTGTTTTTTTTACATTTCCTACACTGATTTCATACAGGGTGATTCCGTCTTTTCTATGTTTAGTCAGTACAGTCGTAATCCAATGCTGGAGTTGGCATGGTTCGATTCCTAGTCTGATTTAGGCTATATTTTGGTTTGTAGAGTTTATCGTTTTCATAATAATAGAGTATGACTGTACTTACAACACAAAGATTCGAGAAAGATTTTTCATTAGGGCTAAACTGACAATTGTAAACAAAGGCATTTTCGGCAAATTTCTCGTCATTGAAAACTCGTCTAATCAATCTACCACGGTAATTTTGAAGAGGAAGAGTTCACCTATCCAATAGCCATTGTTAACATTTGTCAGTTAGACCCCAATAAAAAAATCATTGTCGCATTGTACAACTGCAAAAATGGTTCAGGTATCGATATGTCGCAATTAATAACTACTGAAGTACATGGCACCACCAATAGGTTTGAAATGCCCAGAAATAAGAAGGAGGAACGGTGAATACCATGTATCTGACAACCCTTTTTTTTGTACAATCTTCTTAGGCACACCTCTGGTATTAGACCAAAAGCTCCAATCGAAACATAACAAAATCTGCAGGAGATTAAGCATTCCTTTTTTTTAATAGGTTTATATGAAGAAACTAGTGCAAGTGAAAATGTAAGGTGAAAAGAGCAGATGGATACAGATACTCTAATTCTGAAGAGTAAGTCATGCCACATGATTCACTCTCAAGCTTGTTGAGAAGAAGTGTTCTTATGTGATTCAATTTAAGGTTTTCATTATGATGAAATTGCTTCTTGGAAATATGAGCTAATTCTTCTGATTCAAAGAGAATGAACGTTCTTCTAGTTGATGGCATGATTCATTTATGTTTTTAGTCTCTTGTTCAAACAAAATCGAAGGTGGAACGTTAGCACTCATGAGGGGAGAGACATTTAGTATTCCACAGTTACTTACTTGTTCCGTGCTCAACAATGACATCAAGCAGTTTGAGCTAAACACTTGAAATAAACCTACGGGCCAGGATGAAATCTCTTCTTTGATTATATCTTTATCTGAATATTGGGTGGACTTTTGGCATTTGAACCAAAAGTATGGCAATAATTTGTTAAGGTTATAGCGTCTTGTCTCGCTCACTGAAATTGAGATTGAATTTTAAAATTTACAGAACAATATATTCAGTTGTATGTTATATAATAGTCTAATAATACAATACAAAGAACAGAGATTGAGGAACCTGGTAAAAATAAGAGTCCGCAGATGCATTTCGTGCCTTCTGGCCATTTGCTTCTATTGATGTCCAAGTTCATTAATTTAGCACCACCGAAGTAATACTAGGTCCTATACCCAACGATTTCATTATCTTCAATCTGCTCAACAAATCGCAATGTTTTGTGATATCGTGGACGGATTATTATAATTTGAGATAACTCAATGCAGACGTCTTCCAAATGTAGAAGATGGACAGGCAATCAGTGGAGACCCACCTTATACCTCAATGCAAGATGCCTAGAGACGAACCGGAGGATTTGATGAGCAACCTCCCCCATTTTTTGACGTTTTGATGGTTAAGATGTCAACACATTGCTCTTGTCATAGCAAATTTACTATTGATTCTAGTGTTAGTAAAACCAAGCTGAAAAGTCAATTTGCAGTGGGTTTTTCGCTGTTTATAGTTCTGTCAAGGCGAAGAGAACACAATTTCATTTCTCTAGGTTAAGTTAACGCAAGATAACATGCAGATTAAAATTAAGTTGGATATCGAATTTGACTGTTGTGTAGTGGTTTTAAATTTTAATTTCGATTTGTTATCAACATCTAAATTAGCTTTTGGAATTGCTACCGGAATGAATCGGTTCGCTATCGGGTCTTCAATCAAATCCAAGAATCTAGCAAGTTACGTACGCTCATATCCGCTTTAATTTGAGTAGCAGTGATGTTTTATTCGATTCGTCCATTAGAACTGCCTTCAACTGCTGCTTGTTCAGGACTTCATGTTTTCGTTAGTATCCGTTTCTCTTAATCATGTCACCAACGTTCAATGGAGATCCGGTGACTGTGGTGGATTGTTAAATCTGTGGAATACGTTGTTAAGGATCCACTCCGTTACAAAATGGGCAGTATGTCCTGAATCGTGATTGTGGTGAAATTAGAAAATCTTTGCGAATGTTGAGTTTTTCAACGATATGGTTCGCTGCACATTCTTTCAAAATCTTCATATTAAGTTTTTGTCCATAAACTTGGCTAAAAACGCCAGGTCTCCAACCCCAGATGACGCCATAGAACTCCGATCACCACCATGATTAAAAGTAGGTTTAATGTCAAAATACGGCCGTTAGAAACAAAAATGTTGCATTTGCTTTCGTCGGTAAACAAAACTTTAGCCCAGAATGACGTATCCTTCTCGATGAACTCACTTGCAAAGACCTTCAACTTTAGCTAATTGTGTTTTGAATCAAGCGGTTTTTTTTCGAGGAACACCTGCATTGAATCCATCCTTTTGGAATACATAGCTTGTGGTTCGGTTGCAAACGGTTTTGTCCAGCTCTTGCTCGATTCGTGCGGCTAGTTCAGAAGGCGTTGTGTGGGGATTCTGACGGCGTAGCTCACAATTTAGCGGCACTTTTACTCGTAAAAACGCTTTTGGACGACCTGCTCTATTCTTACTTGTAAAATCTCTTGCACCGTTGTATCTTAGATATACGCTTCCTATAGTTGCATAATTTACGCTAACTTTTTATCTTCATTACGCGTAGAAAGTATCAATTTCTGTTCTTCTGGCGTTGTTTCTATGCCTTTTCTAGCCATTTTTGTGGTTATTTGAGCAAATCAAGATCTTTCTCACAAAAGGAAACGTATATTAAGCATTCATTGACAGCTTAATCCACCTACAGCTAAGATGCAGTGTTGCCGTTTATTCCAAAATATTCCAAAATGATTAAAATACCGCGAAAAAAAATTCTCCATAAGTTTATTGTAACATTACCCAGATTAATCAGTTCATCTTAAGATGTTCTCTGCCTGCGTACTAGGATAGCGGAAATGATAATACATTGTTTTTCGGGAAATCACTGTTATTGCTCAGTATAGTCTCCCATAAGATCAATACACTTAGTTCAACGATCTTCCAACTTTGTTGTCCCATCACGGCAGTGACTTTCTGGAAGGCCTGCAGAATACAGAAAATGCTTTCCACGAAGAAATTTTTTGAGTTGTGAGAATAGCCAGAAGTCAGAACAAGCAAATGGTGAATAGGGTTGATTTTGCAACAATTTGTACCCGAATTCACAGATTTTCACGATGGTTTTTTCATCCGTGCTAACAGATCCATTGTCTTGATGAAAAAAAATATGTTTTTCTTCTGCAAACCAGGTCTGTTTTCACAATTTTTTTCATCCAACTTGTCTAACAGGTCATAATGATAATAAGAGTTCATTGTTGTACCAGTTTGGAGATAATCTATCAATGAAATTTCTTTTGCATCCCAAAAAACTAACGCTAACACCTTCTTGGCCGATTTCTGGACACGAACTCGTCTCTGAGCCGAAGTACCTGGTTCACATCACTCTTTAGCCTCTTGTTTCGATTCAGGATCATGGTGATAGACCCAAGTCTCATCCATAGTGATGAATCGACGCAGAAAATCCTCTTTATCCTTTCGAAATTGCTTCAAATGTTGCTTAGAAAGTCGCATTGTTAGCAAATTTTTGGAAACACAAAGCTTCAACCATATTATGCCATGTTGTTCCATGTCAGATGCCAATGGTGTCAGCTATCACATCCATAGTCTATCGATGATTTTCGAAAACCATATCCTGTATTTTCGCTATGATTTCTGGTTTTGATGCACTTTTCTGAGCGTGGATCGTCTTCAACGCTTGTACGGCCAAGCTTAAACTCCAAGACCCATCGGTGAACGGTTGGAAATGAAGGAGAAGAGTCTCAATATACTTTCACAATTTAACAAACAAACAAAGAATGAATAGATAGATCGAAATGAAATTTTGAGTAAGTTCTTATGAGAGATGATATAATAAAATGGCTTTGATTTTCGGATTGACCGTCTAGAATTTCCATTAATGCTTTGACGAAGTATACTTCGGTTCTTTTTTGCCCTTTTTTGAACGATCCTCTAAATTTCCAAGCTCATTGTGTCGTTTTATAGCATCACGAACTGTTTGTATTGGCATTTTCAATGTCCTAGCGATAAACACAGGAGGGTTCCCTTGCTTACACAGCTCAATCACCGCATTTTGTAATAGATTTGGCTTCATTGAGACACTGCGCGTGAACGAATTCAAATCGACATGGAGTTTTCATAAGGGTCAATGCCGCTGTACAATCATCGTGGTTATTCACTATGATTAAGTTAGCGTTCTCGACAAATTTGAGAAAGAAGCCATTGTTTACGTTTGCGACATTGGCCCTTCTGAAAACTCCATGTCAAAATGAACACTCCCGTTTCATTTTACTCGATTTTTGAGTACAATTGGTACTATCAATTGCATACTATATGTCTTGTTCTTGCACGGAAATGTTACTCAATTTTCGTAAAAAGTGGATCTACTCAAAAATTTAGTTAATCCACTTTTTAATGAAAATTGAGTGACATTTCCGTGAGAGAAAACGAGATGGTATACAATAATTGTACTCAAAAATTGAGTAAAATGAAACGGAAGTGAAGCTTTGTTTTTTTAAGGTTGGTATCGTGTTCGAAAGAAATTTCTTTTTCTATCCCAAACCCATGTTAAATTCCGTTTACTGAAACGGAAAGGTAAAAAATCGAAAAGAAATTTCTGCAGCAGTATCCACCTAAAAAGAACGAAATAGAAAATTAGAAATTGTTAGGTTCCCACACAAACTAATGGGAGCTGTCACTTTTACTTTCGGAAAAATGTTCCGCTCTATTATTCCGTAAGTGAAGGTGACATTTCGTTCCATGCCGATCAATTGTCAAAATTTCGCTTGGTAATATTGAACAAAATTCCGTAACCTCTTTACTTGTTAGGTCGATACTGGCCTTTATTTGTAATGAACCAAGGTAAACTACGCCATAGGTGTGCTCATTACAGCATCCGTCAAAACCGATCTGTACACTGAGTGAGAAAACACGGCTGAAATTTAATCATTCTTAGCCAGGGACCTGGCGGACAGCGATTTTCCTGTAACCAACATCTCTAACAACCAAACGTCAGACGATGCATTGTTTGTGAACAATGTTGGCATTGCTACCCGTAAAAACAAACGGCCCGTCTGACGTCTAATTCAAATAAGGCCCGTGTAATGTTGCCTACTGTCAAACGCTAGTAAATAGGATAGGGTTGCCAGGTCCCTGCTCTGAACAACCCAAATCGAATTTCATACACTGATAAAAAGGTAATGATAATATCTATGCGTACCAGACATGATTTTTTGCAATTAGATCAACAAATGATATATATATATATATATATATATATATATATATATATATATATATATATATATATATATATATATATATATATATATATTTATATATATATATATATATATATATATATATATATATATATATATATATATATATATATATATATATATATATATATATATATATATATATATAAAGGATTCACTTTAAAGGAGCAAGTATTGTGATCAAGTATTGTTTTGGCAAAAGCCAATTATGAACAAATAAGGGATTTTCTACTTCCATATTCAGTAAACGTAAGTATTTAAAATGTAACTGGATGTATTTGTTATAATTAATAATGGAGAAAACAAATTATCGTATTTTGTATTTACACTGCACAGCATATGGCTTCCTAGAATCTGAAAATCTGCCGAAAGGCCACAGAATGCAAGCCATTTCTGCCTTATATTATCTCTTTTTAGAAACCGGAAGAAACTCACAGAATTCACTTCACATCGCGAGTTATTGCCACAATTTCGCTCCAAACAATTCATTATTTACACGGCACTTTTCACTATGCTTTTTAATGAATATCTTCAAACGGAATCAAAGCAAACTACCAAAATCGAAAGCGAATCTTTTTTTAGCCTATTGCGCTGTTTACTTCAAGTTTGTACAAATAGAAATGGTGCCAGATCAATTGCTCAAATTTATGACATTTTTCAGGGTTGGCAGATTGTATGATTTTGCGTCGTCCGGTATGTGTGAACAAATGAATATTATGTGGAATTTTACATGCATTTTTGCCATTAAATATGTGTGGATTTTTCCCCGTGTTTGTAACCTGCCAGAGAGATAGCCATATTGCGGAAATCATTACCGCTAGTTGCTAGTTAAAGGCTGTTTGGATTATCAAACGTGAGTTTTTCCTATCCAAATGATCAAGAAGGCAAAAACAAACGTACTTACTTTTGGCCAAAACAACAATCAACCAAAACCTGTCGGAACGCCCTGCTGTGCTGCAATTTTCCACTTTCCCGAGTCACCGATCCTTGAACAACGCTCTTCAGCTTTATTTGTCACAAATTAGCGCAGCACCGATTCGCTTCGCTCCTCCCCTTCTGCCCTATTTTGATTCCCTTTGACTTGATTCTTCTCCCAACAACAACAACAATCGGCCTGATACAATCACAGCTGTCAAATTGGCACATCGCAGTAGAACAGGCAGGAATGGAAAAGAATAAGAAGATCTGAAGAAAAAAACATAACCAAAGTAGTCAAAACGGCAGAAGTGTTGCAGGTCAGTTCGTTGAACCCTTCGCTGTAATGAATTCAAGAAGAATCCGGCGGTCGGAGGTGGTTGAACCGGGCCGCAGAGAAGCGGAGAGAGTGTTTGGAACAGTTTCCTTTCTGTTGTGAAGTTTGATTTAGTCCAGCGCGCACGTTACAAGGTAATTAAATCTTATTATGATAATGATAATACCCGATACAAGCGGCGATGGATGGTTTCCAGTTCCAGTTGTTGTCCATGTCGCTCAGGTGGTGGGTGTGTGTGTGCGTTTGTGTCTACCGGAGAAGTTATTTACGTTTACGGGACAGAGCAAGAGGGAGGGAGAGAGAGTTAGAGAAAAGTGATGTTGATCGTCAGAAATCCTCGCCAGGAGGTTCTAAGCTTGGTAATAACGTCTATAATTATATGGGGAAGCGTGTGCCTGTGCGCTGATGATGGTCGGTTATTTTTGGTGGAGCATATGTGTTGAAGGTTTTCTTTTTTCAAAGGTCGATCCCAAAACCGTTTTGACGGTGTCGATCGAGGTCAGAATAAGCCTACTTTTATGTTCTAAGAGGTCCAAAGATGGTTTTGGCTCGATAAAAGGCAGGAAAATTGATAATAAATTGCTCGCTATAATTGCAGCCAAGCGGGCAGCGGGCAGACTACAGAGAACATCATGCCTTGTCTATGATCTTTCCTCCGGGCAGACTAAAACACGACTCCGTATCTGTCTGGGCGTAAACTGCTGAAGCGAATCGAATGCGAAGGTTAATTGAAATAAATGAACCCCGGGGAGGAATCGCGCCGGTTAGCGAAAGCCGATCAGTTTCTCGAGGGAATGAAAATTCCTCCTCCATTGCCGCCGCCACCGTCGTGACAAGCCTGCGAGATTTACGGACGGACTTGGTGACACAACGAGTCACCATGGTCGCCCCGTGAATAGTTGAAATAGTTCTGTTTCCTTCTGGAATTCCGCCTTCTGCCGAACGCGCAAAAACATTACACGAATTCCCGGTCCGAATACTCGAAAATTTCTGAGCTCTTTTGCCAACTCGTTCGCTGAACACTTACATCTCTCAGTCGTTTATCTCTCTCTCTGCGTCTCCGTTTCCAGCGCCTGCCATCCCCCGAACCCTAGCAGACGCACACATATATTTTTTGAAAAATGATAATCACCATTAAAATAAAACAAGCATGAAATCAGCAGAAATAAACTGGTTTCATCAATTCTTTCCGCTGCCTCCTTCTTTCGCTTTTCGGCTGCCGCTGGATTTCATCTCGAACCGATCGCTCGCGAGTGCTCAACCCCGAGCTCGGAAAGGTTATCTCCGCGGGAAAATGTTGCTTTTTTTCCTCGCCCAGCTCTAACCTAGAACTCCGTGCCATCAACGTCGCCGTCGTCCTTGAATCGAAGCCGAATTATTCATCCCAAACGAAAAAAAAACCTAACCAAAAAAATATATCTGTCAAACTCCATTTTGCCGCTTTTCTGTTCCGGTCATCTCCCGAAATTCATCAAAGCAGGCGGCGAGCTTCGTGCATTAGGGTAGGAAATATGTATGTAGATCTTTTTTTTGGCACGTGGCAGCAGGCCGTGAATTTGGGCGAAAAGGGAAATAGGCAAATTCAGCTGCGACGGCGCTAAGCTACAATGCAGCTTCGGGAGTCGGAGTTTGAAGTCCATAGTCGAGGAAAAGCAGAGCGGAGAACCGGTTTGACCGGTTCGGTTCATCTGATTTTTTTTTGCTTTCGCTGACTACTATACTATGTTTAATTTGTACCTTTTTGATGGGAGAATGGTGATTCGTCAAAATTCGAGGCCGGTGCTGCTGACGGAAGCAGGCAGCTGTTGGGAATGGATTACGCCAGCAGCCGTACGAGGCTGGGGTGTTATGCAATCCAGGTGGATTTGTTGTTTTTGAAGGTGTTTATGGAACTGGGAATAGAACAAAAACATTTTTCAAATCAAAAACAATACTGAAATCAATTTATGATAAGATGAACGGGTGGAAGTGAGTACTTTAGTGGAAAAATTCTGGCTGCACTGAAACCATGTGTGACATTTGAAAGATAAATAATTTGGCACAACTGTCATCACCCAAAACACCCGTTGACAGGAGAAGACAAACGCCTGCACTCCATCGCAAACGTCATTCCAACCGTCATTCGGTCCGTTTCTTGAGATTTGCATCGACTGCTACTCGATTCCTCAGACACCGCTTCCCAATCGAGCCGAACCCCAGATGTGTCAGTTTTGCATGTCTGCCGGGTCTTTCACATAATTAATAAACGCCACTTTCCATTGCAGCAATTCGTACGAGCAATTATTGCACCGTAATCTCGCTGTCTATGTTCGTCGACCGATGATGAAGCGAAATGTCATCCGAGTCAGAGCTCTTCTCCGTCCGTGTTCCATTCCGACGAAACTAGTCCATCATGTCGTCCGAAACTTTGTTGTAGCCGCTGCCGCCAGTGGCTTTAATCTTCAATTAATTACACGTCCAAAATTATACGATTGCCGTTTCAAGCGATGTGTGCGAGTGGGTTTGTGCGAGTGTGTGCGGAAGCTGTCTCAGTGCAGCTGGGAAGATGTTGCATTTTTTTAGGACAGTAATTTCGGAATCTCTTTGACGGAAATCGTAAAAATATTTTTTTCCCCAGAAGTGGCAATGACCGCACATGGTTTTTCGTGCTGATTTACTACGATTAATGTAAACCGGACAAGTTAATGCCCGGTACTGCTATTCCGACAACAAAGTATCTCCTCTTTGATATGACATTTACTCGTGCTTTTTCAGTTGCCGTCCGATGTCACGAAATGTCGCACGACGTGTTTTGGTATTGAATCTGCAGAACCCTGAATTCAAGTTCCTTTAATTTGCGCACTGCAATTGCATTTGTTCCAAACACGCGGGCTTAGACGGCGGAAAAGACCAACTGTCACTTTGACAGCCACTCCCGGCCGCGTACGGCTAATTACCTGACGTTTGCGTGTGACATTCGCCCGTTAATTACGCTAATTTCCCGTCTTGATTTCATCCTAAATTAAATTTGACCGCGACCTCGAAAAATGCGAGGCACTGGCAACAGGAAGAACACAATAAAATACGACAGGTACCTGCAGCAAAAACAACAACAACAACAATAAGCAACACAGCACATCAATTAGTCCAGTACTACAGTCTGGAGATTTTTGCGACCGCAAACACACGAAAACCGTCAAATTTCCGTCGTCCGATGGCTGCGTGCAAGATCGCGTCAATGTGTGTTTGTGTTTGTCGAGGGGGCAATGAATGTTAATTAACATAATTATCACGATTATTGTGTTTTTTTTTGTGTGTCGTGAATTTAAGCCGAACGGATTGGAACAAAGTTCGACGGGAGTTTCGCGCGTACTTTTGCCGCTATTTGTCTCTGGTGGTGTCGTAAATGCCGGTTCCGATGTCTCGGTGATAGTTTGACCTAAATTTTTGGGAATAATCAAAAAATATAAATAATTTCCTCTGTTTAGCAAGTGAGGGGTGTGAGTCGACTCATACAGAGAAACGATTCATACGAGTATGTTTTTGCATAATCGCAGAAGAGGGTGATTAAAATTCGATTTCCGCACAGCTTGGGAGTCGACTTCCATTTTTTATTTTTCATATGGAGTGGGACAAATCTGAAGCGGAATGGATGGAAAAGGGTGCGAACCTAGGGAGAGAAGGGTCATCCTCTGATATGTGGAAAAATCCCTCACACACGATTTCTGCCACGACGACGCGCAAATGCGGATGAAGTCATACAAGTTCTACTCTCCGAACGCCTACGGGCTTAGTTTTCTCTCTCTCTCTCTCTCGCTCTCGTTCTTCATCTCTTGCGGACGGTTGTTGATCGAACATGTGCGAGCCCGACTCATACTTGAATCGTCCGACCCCTCCAACGCGTTCGCCGTGCACTCTTGTGTGTACGAACACGGCAACCCCACACCAAGCAAGCACTCGTTGGCAACCCCAGCAAAGCGCAGGCGCTCCTTCGTGTATACACACAGTGAATAGTCACGTACGAACTGTCGCCTATCCGTACACGATGTGTAGCGACACTGTGCACACCAACGCAATCCGAACCCCACAAAAGATCGCCTTCACTTCGCGCGCTGGCAAGTGCTTCGTACCTTCTCCCTCTTTCACACTGCCATTCGTATCGGCGCGTCGAAGAGTCGCGCTCACCCACCACCACCGACCGCGAATCCCTCTCTTCATGTGTACACGGTGTGCATGAGTGTGTGAATGCGATTGAGTTGGCGGCGACAGTCGGTGGCCGCCACCGTCGTCACAATACAGCATTTTAACTGAAATTTTCCTTTTCATTCGTTCGCAGACATTCGCGCCGTGTAGACGGTTTCTGGTTGGAGCTTGGATCGCGTGTGCTGGATCACCATACATACTTGGTCGGTTGGTGATGGGCTAGAAAGAGACCGAGACCCCCGGACCCCTCGGTTCAAGTGTGGAGCCTTTCGTGCAGTCAACGTCGTTTTTGCTCTGGCAGTTGCTCGGTGGAGCGCAGCAAGTGTGGATCGCGGAACAGAACCACCATCAAGAACACTACACAGTAAACCCCGTCTACGCTACAGCAGCTCTACATGACACAACGTAACACACGTAGAACGTCATCGTCGTCATCGCTCCCTTCAAAGGGGTTGCAAAGTGGAAAATAACGAAAAAAAATCAGTGTTCGAACAATGCAGTACACGCGGAGAAAACGGTTGCATCGGTTGCATCTGCTAAAGAAAGCTAATCGTGAAATTTGTGATCTCCCTATCGTTTTGCCTTCTTCAAACAGCAGGCAAAACTCCGCGAGGCTTCTCTCTGTCCAAGACAGCTGTGTGCGCGTGCAAATGACAGTCTATTGTGCGATCAAAGTGTGCCCTTGTGTGCTGTGATAAATTCGGTGTGCACCCCGCCTTCTGGGATTATCCAAAATGGTTCCAGCCAGTTTGCAACTCAAAGCACCTTTCGAGAATACGCTTCTGATCAGAGACCTTCCTCCACGGTAAGAACATGTTCCCCAAACTTCAAACCCGATAACTATTCGACCACACCAGCAGGTGACTGCATTTTTCCCATATCTGTCAAATCGTCCAAAATGGGCCTGTCAAAGAATGAAAAAAAAATCGAAATTTTCACCTGTCACACCTTCGAAAAAAAAAACCCTAGTGAGAAAGGTGTTAGCCGTCATCAAACGTAGAGGAAGATCAAAATTGACACCTTTTCGCTTGGTCTTGGCGTTTCTTTGTCGGCTCTCGGCCGTGCTGTCGGGACAATGAAGGAAGTGTAGCAAAGGCAAGAAACACCAGTGCGGAAGTGGGCAGTTGATTGAGGAGGGCTTCTTGATTTCAGTGTGCCGAAAAGGATCTCCGGTGGTAAACCGAGGAGCTAAGGTGAAAGTAATTTCGAGTGCGGTTTTGCACTTCTTTGTCCACCCCGAGTGTGATGGTGGAGTTGAAAGTTGAAATTTTCGAAACGGGGCACTGCTGCTTGTCAGGAAATTGTCGGGAAAGGCGCGATTGGCAAGTGTGTGCTAACGAAGTGAGCCTAATTGTTGCAGCCGGCAGCAGTTGTGGTTTTTTTTTTTGTATTCAATTCAGGAGTTTTGTCTCAAAAGTATTTATTTTTTTGGTTTTGGAAGTTGTGAAGGCATGGCTATTGTGATGAAAAGTGAGGAAAGGTGCTAATTGGATAGGTTTTTTTTCGTTCGTCTATTTGGTGTTGAAAGTGCCGACGGTAAATTGTCGTTGTTCGTGTAATGTTGGTTCATGATTTGAACAAGGAGAGATATTTTTTCGTTTAACCAATAGTGATGTTTCAAAAGCATACGTTTTGAAACATTGATGCAATGTCGCTCTCGAATGAACTTAAACGTCTACAGTTGACGAACAACTCATAGAGACGTAAATAAAGAAGCAATAAAGCTAATGAAAGTTTCGTCAAATTTTATTAAAGTGGGAAAATTAATTTGCTTATTTGCTATATTTTTGATTTTCAATCTACTAAGAGTGTGTTTCATTTGATGAAATTTCACTGAAACTCGAGATTTCGAACAGAGTTTAGAATGTTCGCCAATCTCTATAACTAATCAGCCGATTTTTGAGAATGTGAAGGCATAAACAAATTTATTGGTTTTTCAGAGATAAGTTTGGAAGAGTCACAGTATTATTGAAAGAAATTCCATATGCCAATTTAAGGAGGAAAGTAATTATCAATTTTTTATTGGAAAATAACTTAAGATGGCTCTAAATGAGGAGCAATAATCTCATAATGCAAAACGACATAACATGATTTCTGAGGAAGATTTGAAAATAAAATCTCAAACAGTCACACAAATGTTTGAAAGAGAACAGAATTTTCCATGCTCCTTGCTTTAAGAAGGCAAGGAGTTTTATTAACAAGGTTTTTAGACTCAGTTACTGTTAACGGACAGATACAGTTAGCGACCTTTTTGTGAAAATTCGATTTCATGACAAAATAAAACACATTTTAAGTCAAACGTGAATTTAATTTTGCTAAAAGAAGCGATCTTATTGTTTTTAACAAATTGAAAAACCGATCGATACGAAACTAGACAGTATAATAAGTTATTGAACTTACAAAAAATATGGATTGGTTGAGCAGTTATTGCGATATTTCAGAAGGAGACATTAAAAGCACGGTTTGGATAATACCGCGAAAAAACCTTTTCTTTCATTCATGGACCCTCTCTTCATTGTTCGGCAGCTGTATTATTGTCATTTTTTGTGACTTTCTTCATACGGCTTTGATAAATATTCTCTATACTAGTATTTTCTATATTTTCGTTACTAGTCGAGTATAAGTTAAGACAGTTAAGAAGTCTACACATTGTAGACGAAATGCGCGTATCTGACAAGATAAGCAATAAAGGTAGTTGGAATCAAATTGAAATTACTAATCGTTCTTCTCATTTTCTAGAAACTTTATTTATTTTCGCCCTGTTTCTAGAATAAATCGAATCAAAATTTGAGTTGACCAGAGAACTAAGCTGAAGACTAAATCTTCATATTTTTCGTTCTTCGACAAATTACTATTCACTTCTAGGGCCTCATGGTGATGATGAAATATTTCCCTCTACATCATCATAATTGTTACTCCACGTATGGAGAATACAAAAATAACCATTATCGTCTGAAGCCTAAGGCCAATGTAAGACATTGAACTTATGGCACATTAAGAAAAAGTAGTAATTCAAATTCATTGAAACAATCGCAGAATGGTGGATTGGATTGGATGTCTTTATTAAAGAGACTTTCAGCCAGAGGCTGGTTCGTCTCTTTATCGAAGAATGGTTTGAACTGAATAGGTGCTACTGATAGAATCCTGAAATTCTGTATGAATACAGCAATCAAATCGATTAAAATCAATTCTGCAAAAATCCAATCCTAGCAAAAATCCAATCCTAGCATAAATTGGAAACTCAAAGATGCATACTTGAATACACTTGGTCTTCGAATTTTCTTCGTTGATGCCATTGTATGTGTTCACTCAGTAGCTAGTTTAGCGTCTATTTTCCGACAGTCTACAGTGAGTTTGCTAACACTATTTTTAACAAACCACCAGGCTGAAATCCTAATGTGTATTGCTCACTGTTCATTTCCTGTGATAAGAGCGTTTCGTTGGAAGAAGATTCTCGATCCTTTTCGTGGGTTTTGTGTTTCGTCTCCTTACGGGTCCACACCCCCGTTTTTGGCCCTTCATACAACGGAATAAAGAGGATTACAGGAATGTACAGTTGGATCTTGCAATTAGGTGGAACTGTACGCCATGGCAAGTCCTACACTGGTGGTGGCTTCCTATCACATCACATCCCATTACACTCAGCTGGTTGATAAGTGTCTCTGTCGGTAGAAATTCAGATGTTTTCTAGACAAATTTTCCTGGCGTTGGCGAACACGGCACTCTGTGCTGGAACTGCATTTGCCTTTTTTTTGACAGTGACAGGGCGCTTATTAGAAGGTGTTAGGATTTAAACCGCTCAAACGTAATTTTTCATAGTCATTTCCCAGATTCGATTCAAAACGATTCAATTCAGAAAATTCTTTGAAGTTAAACGCTGGTGTTGATTTTTCGGCTACTTTACTTTAATCTTTATAAGTTCAGTGCTCACAATCTCAAACTGATCTCACCGGAAATATTACAAGTCCGCGTAAACAAGCTCTCTGAACTGTCAAAACTGCAAAATTGATGACGCTATCGTGCAATGATCTATAAATAATTCATTTTTGGATGCCTTAGGGCATCCTCACGGTGGTCGAAATCGTGGTTAGGATCTATATTTTTTAGACCAATCGCAAAAACATCGCTTCACCGGTGTTGTAGATTTAGTTTTATACCGGATCTATTTTGCGTCATTTTAAATCAGGAATACGTTTTGATCTACTCCTGCAGCAATTTGGAACAAGAAAAATACCGTTCCAATTCGCTGATTACGTTTCTCGAAAGTTAAATAAACTTATTGGAAGTTTCACGTTAATCATGGAGTTGCTCGCTCTTTTTTGATAAGAGAAGTGGCGGAACTTCAAAGATGTCCATAGACTAGCCGAAAAATTCTCTACGTTTCTGGAAACTTGGTAGATTTTCCAAAAAGATTGTTGGTCATCCATGGAATAGATACAACTTTTTGGAAATAACTGGAACTTTGAGAAACAGATTAAACTTCCCTGAAGTTTTTTGGACTTCCAATTGGTGCATCTATCTTGATAAAAAGAAGAACTTCACACATATTTTAATAATTTAAGAGAAATTGAAACAACATCTGAGAGGTTGGTCAATTTGCAAAACTGTTGAAAAGTTGGGGTAATTTTTTTGATATAAATAGCATTTCTGAGATGTTATTAAACCTAACGAAAACTTTATAGAATCTCGAAGATTGCGATACGGCGGAAATTCCGCGAAATTGATTAAACATTAAAAACCCAGTTGATTTTTTTATTCTTGATGCTTGAACTTTTCTGAAATTCTGGGAAGCTCTCTGAATTTCTGGATAGTTGTCTGAACTTCTGGAACGAACCCTTAACTATTGGGAAGTTTCCTTGATTTTCTGGGATGTTCCCTAAACATCAGGGAAAATTGGAAAACTTCAGGGAACTTCTAAGAAGTATCCTGGACTTCTGATAAGTACCCTGAGTCTCTGGAAAGTTCACTGAATTTATACAATTTTCCCCGTACTTTTGGAAAGCATTTTCGTTTATCAGTTTTTTCACCTCTTCCAGTGTTGAGGGGCGCAAATACTGCGGGCTGTAAGTCTTCAGGATAGCTTTGCGAAAATTCCTTGAGTCCTCAATCCATTGTCTTCGAGAGAAGTAGCTGAGTAATCGTACGCCAACATTCGTGAGGCTGCAGTGCATTTTTGTAACTAGCTCAGGCTGAATTTTCCAGCTGCATCGCAACTTAGCTGGAAAAACTTATCAGATTACTCTACACTCAAGAAATTATCCGTACGTTTTCATACGATCGGAACTATAAACCACAAAGCAAGGGTCCAAGACTATTTCCATATGAAATCGTATGAAATGAATATTGTCGCATTGTTCGAAAAAAACATGCCTCTAATACAATTTCATTCGACATTACATATCAAGCGTGTATAGTCGCGTGGGATTGTTGCTCGTCTCTGGATCCGGAGGTGAAGATAATTTTTATACGATCGTCCTATGAAATTCTTTCCATTAGAGAATCGTATGAAATTTGCTATAACATCTGCCAAATATCCATACGGTACTCCTATGAATTCCTCTTGATTTGTTCACTCAATGTAGTTGTCGCATAATTTCCAGGAACATCTTCCTGGGCATGCGGAAATGACGCAAAAAGTGATTCTCGTCATAGATAAGCGTTCCGCTAAAGAAGTCCTGAAACAGTTTCTGATGACCGAAACGAAAATCACGGTCGATGTTGGGGCGTCTTACTGGGCGTGACCCTCTCCGTTTGGACTCTTTTTCTTCTGCAGTCAAAATTACAAATCAGCATTATCTAATATCGTTTAAATGAAATACATGCATTCACGCAGTCACCTTCAGCCAAACGAAAGAGCAAATATTCCTCGTCGTCTGGCAGTAAAAAATATTTGATCACACCGATCCAAGGCAAAAAGTTTGTGAGGATCTGCGATCTCTGCAAAAAAAAAAATACAACACCGGTGCAGGAAACGCAAAGTTGGTCTATTTTAGCTGGTTCTATTCCAGTTTTTCCACAAACAGACCACCGCTGAAGATGCCCTTAATTTTTCATTTTCAAACAAACTTTTATAATAGAATTGTTTCATCAATGCTATTTTGCATTCAGAAAGGTTTTTAAAGGCTACAAGCATTTAAAAAGCATTTGTAATTCAACTTCACAACAGATAGCTTTCAAAATGCTGAATAATGCTAATATAATGCTTGTAGCATCTGAAAATCAGATTTAGGGTTGATTTACTGCATATGCTAATTCTTATTGGTTACCTTGGTACTGTGCATTGAAACTGTCCTACACGGCGGTTCCAAAATTCATTGAGTTGAATGTAGCCCTCGTCTCAAGGAACAGACGTATGTTTACATTCACATAACATTTATTAATAAAATCAAATGATTTTCATGATAAGTATGAGAAGCATTAAAAGCTTAGAATCTCAATTCTTAGTTATCCAAATCAGAAAAGTTAACATTTCTCACGTAACAATTTGGTTGTTCTTTCGTATTCACGTGACTTCAATGACCCTACTTATCGAACCCATCAACCCATGGGCCAAGGGATCATTGGCTTTATTTCACTTCCGAAGCACCCTTGATCGTGATCGGAGGTTTTTCCCAACGGCGCTGACTGGAATTGATACCAGACCGACAGGAGTGAGGGGCGACCATTTTTACCACTGTCTCTTTGCGTTACATTTTAACATAGCTTACCATCGATTCTTTTCATCGTTTGTTGTTTCGGGTTTTCTGATTTTCTTCTTTTTAAATTCAAATCAATCCATTTGTGTCTTGCTCTCCTTATTTCTGGTGTGGAAATCGTTGACGATCTCATCAGGACGTATTTGAACAAATGGAAATATTTATTTGAAAACTTAAAATTGAAACTTACGCATTTGAAACTTTCAAATACAGTCAAATATCTTGGAGTAATCCTCGACAGTAAACTAAACTGGAACATTCATTTAGAACAGACAATCAACAGAGCCATCAATGCTCTGTGGATAGTTGAAAAAAAAAAGTTATGCAAGGCCGAAAATAATCCATTGGATTTATTTGGAAATTGTGAAACCCAAGATTACCTACACAGAAATAAATAATGAGTTTTCACTGGCGCGTCAAAAGTCCACTCGTTTGATTTCAAGCGTGTAAACAACGAAATTGTTTGTAATCTTGCATGCGCCATACAACAATATGCGCAATGGCTTAAATTTACTTGAAATTTCCCATTAATGTCTATAAAATCTAGTGGTGAAGCTAGGCTGAAAATTACTTGTTATTTATTTTATCAAACTGTGTATGCTGCAGTGGTCTGGTGGCCAAACATTAAAGCAACTGTTGTACAGAGAAGGTTAGGAAAACTTCAAAGGGTAGCAACTAGTTCAATTACCAATTCAATGAGAAGTTCCCCAACACGGGCACTGGATGCATTGCTTTTCATGCTACCATTGCATCAGTACATACAATTAGAAGCTGAAAAGATCACTCTAAGGATCAGAAAACCCTATAGACAATTTTGAAAGTGATCCATTAGGACATCTTAGCATTCTAAAAATCTTAATTTTTTTTTTGTTATGAGCAACGAAGATTGGATGGAGAAAAATACAACTTTGACTGTTCGTATCAAGTTGTTGATCCTGGACGTGATACAGATACAGATGGTTCAAAAATGAACAATTAAGTGGGAGCAGGGATAACTGGCCCAGGGATTAACATATCAATTTCAATGGGTGAGTGGCCAACCGTATTCCAAGCAGTAATCCGAATAAAAAAATCTCATAGATTTACAATTGAATATATTGTAACCATACAATAGAACATATAGTATGTACAATTAATCTTATTGTTCACAACTATAGGATGACAATAGGAGTTATTGTTACCACAATAGAATCTAGTGTAAACTGAGACATTGACAATAGAAAAGGGGGGTTGTTATGTATCTTAACTATAGAAAAAATCATTATTTTCCGAACAAATTTGAACCAATAACTATAAATTGTATTGTTTCACAATTGTTGAAAATCCAAGCATATGCAGTGAGTTGTAGATCTATTGTAATGACAATATGCATTTTTCCTTTATCTGATTCATGAACAATAAGACTCATGGCCGGAAATAGATTTTAATGTTATTTTATATTAATGTATTGTAATTGTATGGTTTTTATCCGGGAATTCAAGTAATTCTAGAATGTTCTGTTTATTGTACTTCTTCGCGAATTTGTCCATTTTTCTCTTCCGGAACTTTTCCGGAACCTCCATGAGGGACGTAACGACAAAAAAACTCGAGGCCGGGGATTTGTTTGGTGTCCGCCTTGATATATGTCTCGTCGTCCATGATGAGACAGCCTGGATTGACCAGCCACTCACAGCACAGCTTCCGAGCACGCAATTTGGCCACCGTGTTTTGCTTGTCAGTCCGGTTTGAGGCCTTCCTGACCTTAAAAACACGTAGCCCAGCCCGCTTCATGGTCTGCTGGACGAACCGCTTCGACGAATTGATCTTTTTGGCCACGTCTCGGGTGGAAAGGTTCGGGTTATTCTTAAAGTACTGCCTTATCTTCCGCGCCTTCTCTGGATATTCCGTTTTCGGTTTTCCGCTGCTTCCAGCGCGCCGCTCGATGGTCTTCGTCTCTTGGAACATCTTCACATCTTCCAAGCCAGGCAATTTACCTGAATCTTCCAGACTTACCAGGATTATCGATCACCGCGCCCAAGATTTGCTGGCGTAGCTCTTGTTGTTTCGAATGCATCTTGAAAACTACTTGACAGATCACGATTACACACATAAACATAATACTCTAAACTAGTATTACCCAAAATTTCATTAATTTTTACCCACGCGATAAAAAGTTACACCCAAAAGGAAGTGCCGCATTTTTTCCGAGTCCAATCTTTATATGCATTATGTCGGACAGTTAAGCAGCTCTAAATGCTTTAAAGTCAGAAATATGGAATATGTTCAATCACTCCAAAAGTTGTCTAGTAGTAATCAAATTAATTTGTACTGGGTACTGGGGCCATTGTTGAATTGATGGAAACAAGAGAGCTGATGAACTAGCAAGACTCGGATCGCCTCATCAGTTCGTACCCTTTTGGGGTTTATCTGTTTTTTCACTTAAAATTGAGATGAAAGCCTGCGAATGCTTGAAAGTGGAGGCAAACTGGAACAACACTTTCATAGCTAGGCAATCAATGCGGCTCATCACTCCAAACATTTCAATGGCCTCAAAGGCCTTATAACTGGTAACTGTCCGAGCCAATATCACTTGAAGCTGGTAGGAAAACTTTAAGCTGGTTCTACCGCCCTGGGCCAAACATTGGCGAACACTTCGTCATGCTGACAATATCTAAAGCAAAAACGAGGGATATTGCACAATAGATCTAAGAATTGGTAGCAGCGATGAAGATACACGACATGAAAAAAAGCAAATGTAAGAAAAAAACGGATTTATCTTACATTCTCTCACCAAGTCAATCCAAGGCAAGTAAAGTTGAAGATATTATCCATATAAGTTTCTCTTCCTGAAATGTACGAAAAGTTAATACATGAACCCTTGACCATGCAGGTATTCAACATTTAACCACCTTATTGTCCATGGGCTAGTGTCAGTTGGGTGCACCTTGCTTGGTTGACAAGTTGACAAGTACAAGAAAGGAGTCTTATGGCGGAATTCACATAAACCGTTCCAACTCTCTAGCGAGTCTAGTGACCCCCAGGCTTAACTCTCATTTATCCTCTATCAAGGAGAGTAAATGCGTAGAAAGGGAGCTTAAAGTAGCTCATTCATAGCGTTGCCACATGTTATGATGGTCTAACGTCCCATTAGGAACGCATCTGCTTTAAAATGTTTCTCCGCGAAACACGGTTGAGCACTGGTCTTCATTACGAGTGTCGCTTTACGGATGGAAACGAATCTCGGTGTAAAAACTCACGTGTAAATCAAGTGGGAGTCACTGTTCTTATTACGAGTATCACGGGGAAAGTGAGAACCGTAATAAGCCTCACTGTTTCTCTCCTGTGCTTCTAATGCCCCTAACTACCAAGATCTTGCTGCCCTTGGGATAACCATTGCTAGAGCCACCGAACAATGGGCAACCGAATCAATAGATAATCCGCTATACCCGAAAACAAAAGTGTCCGATACAAAGCATCGACATGACCAGTCACAATCGATGCTCGAAGCAGACTCCTAACTGCAATACGATGTGCATTTTAGTAGAAACTTAAGGTGAATCGCTGCTCCATGTATTTTTTCCTATCTTTTATCTCCCTCTCGCAAACTTACCTTGCTATTTCAAATTGATGAATCTCGATTGATAGTGAATGAACATCGAATCGAACTCTATCAGATTGCTTACAGCAAGTAAGTATACAAACTGGTATGATTAAATATTCAATATCTGGTACAGAATCTGAGTTATATCGATTCTAAATTTTGAAGAAATGGCTGCCGTCGAGAAGGCTTAAGCGTATGCCGTTAAACACCTCTCAAGTGCCGTTTTTGGACAACGTATCGGGTGTAAGGCTGCCGTTTACAGTAATGTCTTTATTGTTACAGTTAGTCGAAAATTCATTCACTGTCTCGCTAGCGTTAGTTAGCAGCCAAAAAGTAAATAAGTAAAGTACGAAACGCCCTCATTTTTGGAAATTTTGAAATGGCATCCAAGAATAGAAATCAAAAAACGTAGCCCCACGTTGAAAAGAAGTTAAAACTCCACTTAGAAAAGCTGTTCAACTCCATCCGGACAGAAAAAAACCCAACATCCAAAACGCACCTCCGAATCGGACCCCCGAAGAGAAGGATTTCTCGATGAAGCTAATCGCTCGTATATTTTCTATGCTAATTCGACGATAAATTCTCCCAATCCATCCGGAATTCTAACCGAGTACGTCCGAATGATGCTGCCGTTGCCGTTGAGTCGAAGGAAGCATCTATTATGAATTCAACATCACCACAATTTATATGTTAATTCGGTATACCGACTAATTTATGCCGTTCGTAGGCTTGAAGATTTTGAGGCTCGCCAAGAGCCGGAGAAAAGATCTCCCGATCCGTGAAAACTCGAGCCAGTGTTAATATAACTAGCCATTTATAGTACATTTTATGTGTGATGAAAATGCCCACTCGCAACTTGTTGAACTTCACTTAACTTCGATTTCAAGGACACACGTCGTCGGTCGGTCGGTCGGTTGGTTGTTTGCTTGATCGAACCATGGGAGAGTTTGTTGGGCTCTGCGGTTTTGCTGGAAGGAAGAAGAAACCCCGGACATACATTCTAAACATCGAACCACGAGAACGGCCCCGCCGAGACCTAAGCGTTGATCGTCCTCGTCGTCGATCGGGTTGTGAACTTGAAGGGGACGAGAAGAAAGAAAGAAAAAAATAACACAACGTTCTCGTAACATAACCTCTTTCGTACAGCCAGAGCAGAGCAGGGAACCTCTCGAAAGAGTTCTTTCGTGGGCCTAATCGAAGAGGAGGAATAAGAACAGCCACATGGAGGAAAGATTGCTTGGAAAACAACAGCAAGAACTATAAGAAGTGGATGATGAAAAAATGTAATAAAATCCACTTGGCTCGGTCTCTCGCTCGGGTATGCTTGTGGAGTATTTATTTTTTGTGTGCCATACCCCTCGCCCTTCCGCCGAGGGGTAGATATGCGTTGCGGTAGGAAAACGGCTTAAATTTCTTCTTCGGGGGCTTCTCAGGCTTTTAAATAGGAGTTGAAAAAAAATCAACCTCTCTCTCTCTCTCTCTCATCTTGATCTTGTTGTGGCGGTTGGCCTGTCGACCGGTTGGCGGTGGCATTCCTCCCGCCGAGAATCTGAACTCTCTGCTTATGACGCGCAGTCTGAAGGCGTTTCGATTTTTGTTCTACGAAAATGCTCGATTCAAGGGAGCGATTTTGACAAATCGCTTGTTAATAGAAACGATCCAGCCGAGCAAGGGGCAGCTGTTCTCGAATTGAATTGAGATGAAAATTAATCCTCGCTGTCCGTTTCGGGGGGAGCCAGAATCAGAAGCAAAATAAATATCGCCGGCTGCCGCCACCAGCAGGTTCGGCCAGACAAGATAGCGCGCAAACAGAGATCCAAGCGGATTCATCGCCAAGTAATGTAGCACTCTCCGAATTAAGCTTAATTAAAATTAAATTAAATAATAATAGACCACGCTGAGTTTGTGGCCGCGATGGCAAAACTCCTCGCCACTGCCGCCGTTATTGCTCGGAGTGATTGAGTTCACTATCAACAGCCGCCCCTCTTCGTACACCCCTCCTCGCCGGACGGAAGCTCATGTTCGAAGCCCGGAACAATTTCTCGGTACAGCAATCAATTCTATTGATATCGCCAGGCGCTTAAACGCACTGCCTGGTTATCTCCGTTCAGTTTGTGACTGTGTTTCTGTCTGTCTACCAACTTGCCTTGTCAAACCACTTCGCTAACAAGTAAATTATTATGTTACATAGAAAATATTGTTCTTGATAACAATCAAAATACGATAAATTCAATACCTCCTCCATTGCCTTGGTCGCCGTCGTCATCGTTCGGTAACGAGTTCCTGCCCTCTTCAAGCAGTGATGCTGTGAACTTGAAATCCATACCATTTCCCACTTCCTCTATCCCAGCCGTCGCAGCAGCGCTTCCCGGGCCTCCGCCCGAAGATAATGAAATTAAATAGGAAAATAATTTAATGACTTTTCGTTTCGGCGGCTTCCTTGCCCCTTCGCGTCTCACCACACCCAACAACGCCGGGTGGAATTCGATCGTGGCGGCCTTCGACCCCGACTGCGAACGCGGCCGAAACCCGACGAACGTCGGATGATGATTGATGCTTTCCACGTTGCTATGGAAAGTCGCTTCTTGTACTTCCACCGGTCGGATTGCTGCGATGGTTGCATGGCTGCACTGAGTTCACTTGTTGATGGGTCACTCTGCGAGAGGATGGTGAAAGATTGCAACTCTGATGGACAAATTCATGTTTTTGGAGAATTTTATAAAAGGAATTCTTCCAAAAGCTTGCGATAATTCAGGGACTTATCCAAATTTCCAAAAAGAAAAGGTTTCAAATTATTCGGAAAAGTCTTGAAATTTACTTCCAGAATCGTGTACTGATCTACAAAACGGCTTCGGCATCCAGAAATGTGTCAAAATCTCTGTATGAGTACCAATCTATAGCAATCTATAGGTACCCTGCGATTTAAAAATTGACTCACTGCTTTAGAACCCCTTGGTCCCTTGGTTTGAAGAGCTGTCATTGTGAGTTATGTGTTTAGGGATGTTATCGAGCTTGGCATCAACCTTGGGACCTATGAACTGGCACTTCCTGAGCCAAAAGCTACATCCATTTTCATCTTAACTATCCAGTCCCTAGAAGTACTGCACCTGGGCCTATTGCTCTGGAACACAATGTATGAGGTAGTGTTGAGACTAAAAGTCCCTAACGGAGCAAAAATTGTAGGTTTCGCAAACTACGTCACCCTTGAGATTTATGGAGAATTCATAGAAGAGGTGGAGTTAACGAGTACTCAATCTATCGGCAAAGTAGAGGTAAAAGGAACGTGACTGTGGTCAACAATAGGAAATCAGAGCAACCGACAACGTTAGCGCCGGTAACTGCACTTTTGCCTCAAAATGGTCCATAAAGTACTTGGGGGCATTTTCGACGATAAGCTGTTCTTTGGTAGCCATGTCGATATTTTTTTCTGCAAGAAGGCTTCCACGGCTCTTTCGGCACTATCTCGTATGATGTCCAATAGCTTGAATGTGCAATGGAGCAAACGGAAGCTCTTGGCTAGTGTGGCCTTATCTATACTCAGATATAACTAACAGATACTATAGCTTAAGTACTAACACAACCTCATGAACCGGTTAATAGCCCGGGTCGTCCATAATTTCACCATACGGGCCCTATCCGCAATCTGTTTGCCGTTTCCGGCAACGAAACGGTAAGGAACGGATATTTTGGCGATATCCGTCGCCAAAACACGATCTGCCTGATACAGTTAGTTGGGTTATCTGTACAGTGCGACCTGGACGTAGTGCTGCACGCCAGAGTCACGAATTCGAATCTCACCCCCGGACAAGATACAAAAATACCCATAGAGGTGTTTCAGTGACTTCGACGGGAGATGAACCACCTCGAAGCTGTTAATCTCGGTATTCAAAAAACAATAACAATAATTCCAATAGGTCAGGTGATTCGGGCCTCCTGTTACGTGCTTTTCGTCTGGTTTCCAGGCGTACGTAAGGCACTTGGGAGGCTCAGTACATTTCCTAGCCTTGTGATTTCCACCTCCACACCTTTTGCGCAGCTACTCCTATCGGAGTCCTTTGCATTCCTAGGACATGTGCCAGCTTCCAAATTATCTGTAACATAGCTGCCCTAGCACCACATTTGTTGCAAATCGGTACAAATAACTTCAATGTGACTAGCTTAGGTCACAATCAAGTTGCTGCTAACTAATTATGGTGGTTTGGTGTTGCTTGGGGGAGTGGGCATCCACGCCGACTGTGAGCTTGACCACTATTCAAAGCCGAGTCCGCTGCAGCCACAGCCGTATCGTAGCTATCTGGGTCCCAGATGCCCCCTTCCGCTGCCGTATGGCTGTTGTAGCTACCTGTAGTGAATATCTCACACCCTTCCGTGATTTCATCCAGGTTCTTACACTGAGCGGCGATTTCAAAGGATTTGCTAAGTCAGTTTCATGTACCCCAGACCCTTTCGCGTAGTATTTTATAAGTCAAGGATCAATTTACCAGTGCATGTAAGATGTATACTACGCACGTCGGTTCCCGGATTGCCTTCAAGACCACCGCGTACTTAGACTCTTTGGTCTTGCCGATAAGGGTATTGGTTCTGCTTCCGGGCCACGTTATTTCGGGCCTTTCCTTTTTTGGGTATATGTTCCTTTTTTCTTCCCTTTTTTTCTTCCTCTCTGAGGGTTGTCGTCTGTTTTTTTGACATTTTCGACCGGTCATTATTGGTCGGGAAGATGGTCCTGTCGACCTCGATGTCACATTCGCGTAGGTATTGGGGCAAATGAAGCCCTTGGCGACCAGCCGATTATTTGAAGCTCCGGGTAAGACTTCCGCAACTACGAGCTTGGCCATTTCTCTGGCCCTTTGGTCGGTTAGTAGCTTTGCCTTCAGCTGTAGTATGCTCGGCAGGCCGAAGCTTCAGCAATCTTTGTTCAAATCCTTGCTGGTGTTGCAACACGTCGACGAAAATTCGATTACAGCGTTCAGCTGCTCTGCGACTACGACCATTCTGGGGAGCGTATCTCGCTTCCTGCCTATGTCTCAAATGAGTCTTGGCCTAGCGATAGTCTCGCCTAATTTTGCAGTGGCACCTACTTCAGCCTGCGTAGATGCCGTCACGCTTCCACCAGTTTCGGATGCTTCTCCTGACCCCGTCGTCTTGCTCGGTGGGGATGTATTAACACCACCTCTGACAAACGGTTTCACCATCGTCTCTTCTTCAGAATTGTGTAAGCTTTTGAGATGTATTTGATCACCATTTGGTTTCCCAAGTAACATCAATAACATCTTTTTGGTCAGTTATCTTGAAGTTTTGTAATACAAGAGTATTAAGAATGAAATGATAAGATGAACCTAGATAAGACATCATCATGTCAAAAGAATGTTATGCAATGCATCTTTCAAACTTCTTATCCGACCTGAAAAATGCTACAAAAAGATCAATTTATTGCGCTGTTTTGGTCTTAAGTATTGGTTTAAGATACCAAAAATAAGTTATGTGCACTAGAAAGATACATGAGATCATGTCTTAAAGATGAATTTTTGAACAATACATAACAAGTTGTGTTACTTGGGTAGGCCTTTCTTCAATCGCCAGCGATGCTCACGTGGAGTAGTCCCTATAATGATCACATGGTTATATCTGCAAATAGGGAGGCTATGCGACTCGGTCCTTCATGGGGATACCTTGTACAGAGCCAGATCAGCGCACGTCAGATATGGGCATCATGACCGGCTGGCCAAAAGGTCGGTATAATGAAACGTAGTGAAGGCGTGCCAGTAGTCAGGGAGACGACAGAGGGGCCAAGCCGAATTCGTGGCTGAGATAGAATACCCTTGCGGGCAGTTATCGCAATTGGGGTATTGTTATCGAATCTAATGCGCCTTACGGCGCTTCCACTGTAGTTCGTTTAGCCTATAAAGGGAGTTTAACGTTTCGAAGGTGGACCACGGGGAGGTGAACTATAGCACACTTAAGAGCCAGAGCGCCTATGAGTTACCAACCCGAATCGCGCCGCGTTACCCGACGCAGTCTGCATCATGATGCTAGTATAATTGCATCACCATAAGGGAGGACGTAGAGTGCTTTGATCAGCAGGACAGAAGGGACATACGAAGACCATTAGAGCAATATTTATGGTCCAATGTCAGTAGCAATATAACAAATCCAAAACAAGTCGGTGGATTTACTGACTGATTCTGGAGCTATTCGTATAGCTTGGTTGGTGGTGAGAGGAAGTCAACCTGCATTTAACGCAGATCCTGTCAGGCCTTGGATGCTTTAGGCAGTACCTGCAGAAGTACGGTCCTCCCTTAGCTCAGAAGGTAAAAGCGCAGCTACAAAGCAATAACTTGTTGGAGGTGACTGGGTGCAATTCCCTGTCTGGTCTAGAAATTATTCGTTAAGAAAAATCTCTCGACTCCTTGGGCATAGGGTATGATTGTACCTACCACACAATCATACTATTGCAAAAATGGTACCTGGAATCGAAAGCTCTCAATTAATAACTATGGAAGTGCATTGAGAACACCACGTTGAGAGCAAGCAACAAACGAATTGTGAAAGCAATAAGCTTGAAATGCTGGCGAAGAAGAAGACGTTTTTCATCTATATTTTGCCAGGCTTCATTTACAGCTGTGAACTTTTTGGCGTTGTTCGTTTACCTTTATCAGACTGTGCATCCAAAATTGACCCCAATATTTTGATAGGTCTGGTGATTGTGGTGACCATTCCAACAGTTTAATATAATTTACTTAGACGCAGTTGGTTTCCGAACTGTACGCTTTGGATTTTCCTTCTGGAAATTGAAGTTTTCCTTGAGCCTCGTTTTAAGCAGTGATTCCTTCAAATTTTCAATGCTTGTATCAATGTAACGATTAGCAGTCAGAATGCCTTTGATTTGCACGAGACTTCCTAGTCTTTTGTAGGTTCAATTCATAGTCTTTTGTAGGTTCAGCTCCAACAAGCATTCTCCCGACTTCGTCCAAACACGGGGGCGCTGTTTCTTGCCAAACAATTCGAATTTGCTCTCATCACCACTTGTTTCCAGAATTCAACGGGCTGCATACTTTTTAGCAAGTTTTAATCATTTGATTTGGTTGACTTTTCATATTAGAGGACACCGACTTGCTTATCTACTCTGCCATCCTGATTCTGGCAGTCTGTAGCGAATATGTATATCCTTCGGATACTTTCAGATTCAGTTTCTCACGTACAGCACGACTCGTTATTGATGATCATTTTTTTGCCCTCACACGTTTCTCGCATCTTCGCGTGGTGACGTGAGACGCTTCTTCCCACGACCTTATTTATCTGCCACACTTTCATATTGTTCGAATTTCTTCCATACTTTCTTTAAACCAGAGTAGTTTAAAGCATACTTAGCAGCAATCTTCCGAAACGATTCATAGTTCTGGTGATCCTACACGAAGAAATTACGGATTTTTAATGGAATTTACTTAGTATCCATCAGAAAACATGAATAATAAACACAAACTGGTGAAACACGAAGAAAATCTTCTGGTACATATCACATGTAAACAATCGTCAGAGAAAATGTCAATGTCAGGGACTTGGAACGAACAATACACGGTTAAAGATAATCAGGTGGAAATGAGCACATTTTTTCGTCCAGTTAAAAAACAACTCAATTTTGCTATGATTTTTCTTAAATAGGTATTAATAGAAAAGTCAAATTGTATAAATAAAATATAAGAGATAATGAAACTTAAATTTAATTTTCAGAAGTAAGCGAGACCATATAATCAAATTTGAAAAAGTTTCGAAGCGATGTTACATTTAGTTTTGAGTCAGCACTTTATTTCTTCCAGTACTGTATGTATGGAATGCAAGATTTGACAAAAAATAATAATATATTTTCTGTCAGTTTGAGACAAATTTCAAATTAATCAGGTCTATAGACGAATCTATGTGGAATTTCAAGTAAATAATGCTTCAAAGTGCTGCTAAAAAATTCAAATGAAATTTTAACTAAAAACTGTTTGTTGTATGACGGAAGAGAAATCCAAAACTGCAAAATAGGGGCATTATTTTGATTTTGCTAAATAATGTCTTTATTGAGTAGTTTTTGATTTTTCTTCCATCATACAACAAACCGCTTGTAATTATAATTTCATTCGAACTTTTTAGATGTATTTTGAATTGTTCTTCCTATACTTCAACATGGGAGCTGTCAGATTTATCACCACTGGATGACTTCTTCTTGTTCCACCCTGGATTCGTCCATTGCATGAAAGATTGCAAACAACGCCTGCTTAGTTGTTGCAAGTGAACGAGGAAGGTTCTATGCGGCTGTCAAAGCTCATTACTTTTTCTGAATAATTGGATCAAACTTCAAACATTGTGTCCGTGGGATTGAATCAATTGTTCATCTCTTAGT
Source organism: Aedes japonicus (assembly GCA_034211315.2). NCBI lineage: Eukaryota > Metazoa > Arthropoda > Insecta > Diptera > Culicidae > Aedes > Aedes japonicus. The sequence continues at coordinate 53,970 of JASCZW010004940.1, forward strand.
TAAGGACCTTGAACGCAAGCACAATACTGCACCATTTAGATCAAAGGAGAGCAAGAAAGAAGGACCATCTTTTGGAGGAAAACAAATCATTATCATTCCTCTGCAGGTACTAGAAAGGAAAAGGTGATTAAACGTCAAAAAGCCTAATTTTCCACTCACTAATAAATTATGAATTTTACACGAGACTTAATTCATGTTTGTAAAAAGTCGGGGAACGTTAACAAAAATTTGGTGTGAATCTCCTGAAACTGACACATACGTACTCCGACAAAAGATCTGTTTGATTGAATTTATTCTCTCATCTCTTTCAACTCATTCTTATGTGCTAAAGGACGCTTGCATGTGTCGGTCTCAGGCGACAGAAATTTTCATGACATTTTTGTAGTGTGCAATTCATCAATACAAACATATTCAATTAACTAGATTTGCTTCCAAAAACTAACCTATGTATTTGCTGTTTATTTCCAGGAACCCTTCAATTCGAGTGGACTTTTCAACATTATTCCATCAAAAGTAAGTTTTCAAGTATGCTTTAATTATTTTAGTCACTTGTAATTTCAGTTCTCTGAGAACAATGCAGTGTCCTCCAAGCCAAGGTTATTTTTCTGTTGGTATCCGTTTGAGATCAAAATTAAGGCCAAATTTATCCGCGAGAACTTTACAATGAGGCATAGTAGACTTAAAAGTAAGGTTATGGTTTTCAAAACCACATTGACAAATCAATCAAAATTTTTGGGGAAAACAATGGTTGAACATCATCTCCCATATCGCGTAATGGAAGGAATTTTGGGACCATCACCACCATGTCGAAGGTTTTTATCTTCGCCACGTGTGCCACATTTCGTTCGCGCATCGCCTTTTCCCATGATTCAATCCCCATTTAGGCCCGGTTTTGGTTCCACATTTGACCGAAAGAATGCCGCCGAAACGAACGTAGCGAAACACAGGAAAAAAGAAGCGGCTTAGATAAATTAATTAGATAAGCATTCTTCACCTCCACCTTGAAGCCAACGAATGTGGACGAGCCCAGTTCAGAGCCGTCCCTCTCTCTCTCGCTCTCATCACTTGTATGCAAATTAGCGTGCACATTCCTTCGCACTTGGCACCGGGGATCTTCTTCCCAAAGCTTCCCAAAAAAAATGTTCGGACGCAGAAAGGGTCAACGTGCCCCGCGCCTGTCCGGATCTGCCGAGCCACGCCGTGCATCGCATTGAAAAATAATGATTTATGAACAGGCTTCCTCGTGACTTGCTTCTCGGTGGAACCCTTTCCTCCAGCCGCCAATCCGCCAGCGCCCGAGACGCGACAGTTGACAGTTTAATAGAAAGAAAATATTTTTATTATTCATATTTTGTCATTCTCGCGACATTCGCAACCGAGCGAGCCGTCGTCGGCGTTGTCTTCGCCGGAGAATCAATTTTGGGTCGCTTTTGACAGCTATGGGATTGGGAAGAAGGGGTCGGACGTGCGCTCGTGCATAGCAAGTGGTCGTAGCAGCTTCAAAAGTGCTAATTTCCAGCGGCTGAATAGCCGAAGAATCCCGCGTGGATTGAATACCGATAGAGTGCCGGGGCTAGGTGGCCATCCAGCGGTGAAAACTGCCAATTTAGCGCACGATTTATGGAGGGACTTCTAGCGCGCGCTGTCAAAAGCAAGCCAGTTTCACGCTTTGGCGAGAATATTTCTAACGCAAACAACACTCCCGCCGGAGTCTTCCACTGTACGCGGCGGAGAAAGGCGTATACATTCTGATGTTGTTCCGTCCCGCGGCCGAAGAAGAGTATAAACAACAATAAGACCTGTTCAGTCGAAGCGAGAAACACTCATGCTGGAAATTTTAAAAGTAAATATTTTCTTTTTCCTGTCCGCAGGTCGCCTTTATGGCCGAGCGGAAGGGCACTCGAACCAAGGCACGCACGACGGAACGAGTCATGCTGTCACTTGTTACCGTCATCATCAAGATGGGTGAGGCAGGAGGGGGGGGGGGGGCATACTCGTAAATTGATAAACAAATAAAGACTTCGATGTGTTCTTCCCTCGGCCGTGTCCGCTGCTCATCTTCCGACATTTTTCAGCGATACGAAGCTACGGCCGTTCGTTTGCCCTTCGACCTCACCTCGAAATTCCCAACAATTTGGTGTTTCTTGTTGTCATTTTTGACAGGTTGATCAGTTTGACAGCTGTGGTCTCTGGCGGTGCCCGGAGTGGGGATGTTGTTATCTCACCGCTTCGATCACATCGAGTCGTAATTTGGGTTCTAATTTTTCAACACTTTTCAAATTTACCCGTAATATAATCATTAGGGCTCGGGAGGCTCGTGAAACGTTGCAGCGATGGAAGACCTGTCAGAAGGCGAGAAATTGTATGAAAACCCCTGGAGGGATTTCGGAAGGAAGCGAGTAGCAAAAAAACGCATACTATGCAGATGTTGTGTTGTTGTTGCTGGTTCGTTGGCAGCTTGGCCCGTCTGCCAGGCCTTCGCGGAGAAACCGAAGTCCTCCGTTCCATTGGTTATTATTTATTGTGAATGCCAGCTCGAATCACCGCCAGATCACGAGGGAAATTGGCAGCATGCAGCGGAATTTTTCGCGCTGCACAGTGACTCACCCGAAAAGCCTAAAGGCCAACAAGCGCGCTCGGTTTTACTCCGCACACCACCGTAGATGTATTGGAGCAAACAACCTATTATTTAGATTTATCTACTCTTAACCTTCCAAGTCGGTACCGGGTAGAGTAGCTATATTCCCCTTTTACTTTTTTTTTGCCCTAACGGAGAGGCATAACACACCTTTTGTTTAGGCATTCGAGTTGCCTCGAAAGTCAACAGGAGCCCATAGAAGGGAGCGACTCACGCGAAGCTCGAGAATGCTATTATTTGCCCCTGATCCTTGCCCTTCCTCGCCACCGTTGCCCTCGGGAACTTATTCGAAGCAGACTGCTTCGAATGCTCTTCAATTGCCAAAAAAAGAAGTAATACTCACAGGATAATGATAGCTACACAACAACGACGACGACTGACGACTGACGAAACATATGTACGCAGTCAAATGGGAGCGCTTTCCTGAGAATAATTGGATTTATTGCTTTTTGTCCTGCGGCGTATTTTGGAGTTTATTTCGAATTTTCGCGCAAACATGTCTTGAAATGCACTTGCACTCACTGCGAGCGATAAACGAAAAACTCATCTGTCAAAGTGTCCCTCGCGCACCGAGGGGCTACGTTGGTGTGACACTTGTGCCGTCGCCGCTGCTGCCTCAATCGCGCGACCCAGGGATGCCATATGCTCAAGTCTGTAAATTTGCAGACTTTTCGTTTTTGTAGCAGACTTTTTTAACGATGCAGATATTTAGCAGACATTGTATTTATGATGCAGACTTTTACAGATATTTGAAATAAGTTCAGATTTCAATCGTACGAGGATCTGAACGGTACGGTAAGAAGCTTTGTTGAAATATTTTAAAATATCGAAATAAGTATCGAGATAAGTACCGTATAGGCCCTTTCCGAGGGTAACCTGGAGTCCCTACTTATGGTAGTGTTGAATCCCACGCGTGTTCAAACCCATGCGAAAAATTACTGCCAAAGCGTTGGTAATATTGGTCCTTTGCCACTAAATCACAACGAAAATCAAGGTTCACAACAATACAAATCATGTTTGAAAAATTTAGAGACTTCCTCGAAAAAAAATACTTCTCCCATTGTCAGGTAGAAACTTCTCAGAATTATTGGGATCAGGCAGTTCATGCAAGAAGAACCTTCAAAAGTTCAAGATCATACTTACCAGAATTTCAAGACAGAACTTCCCCAAGAATCAGGAAAGGACCAAGCTTCAGGAAGAAGTGTAGGGGAGAGGACTGCTCTGAAGTTTGGAATTTTTCAGAGGTTTTAGAGTTCTTCCCAGAAATTCAAGATTGAACTTCTCAGAAGTTCAGAAAAAGAAAAACTTTCCCAAATTTCAGACGTGAGCTAACCTGGAAGGAACCTATAATTTCTCAAAAAAATCAAGAAAAAAATCCTCGGGAGGATGCGTCATAGAAGATGAGGAAAGAACTTCTCTCAAGTTCAGGAAAAAACTTCCCAGAAGTTCCGGAAGAAACTTCTCAAAAGGTTAGTTAGAACTTCCCAGATGTGCTAGGTAGCTTTTCCAAAGCTCAGAGGAGAACATTTCTCGATTAATTCATGTTAAGGGCCTAAAAGCCATTAGTAAACAATGGCTTTAATTGTCTATTTCTCTTGAATCTTGAAACACTTTCGTGAAATAAAAGCAGTATCTGGTAGAAGAATGTTAGTTTCACCATATGGAGTAGCTGGATATAGTAGGATTCACGTGGTTCGCGAAAGATCAACGTTAAAAGTCATTGTTAACAAATGGCTTTTAGGCCCTTATCATGGATTACTCGAGATTCTAACATTTCAGAATAAGGGTTTCTCAAAATTCTTTAGCTAGAAAAGAATGAAACTTTCCTTCTAATTTGAGCATGAATCTCCCAATAGTTCCAGAACAATCTTCCCCAAAGTTTTGGAGAAAACTTCCCAAAAGTTCAGAAGAGGACTTCTCAGAAGTCCAGGATGAAACTTCAAGAACAAATTCAAGGAAATTTTTCCAAAATTTTGGAGATGGCTTCCCCAAAGTTTCAACATAATTTTCCTGGCAGTTCTGGATGGGACCAATCAAAAGTTTGGAAAGAATAAGCTCAGGAAAAAACTTCCCCGAGTTCCAGGAACAAACATACCAGAGAGGGCACTGTTGGGTCAAGAAGGAGTTTTCAGCAGTTCACAAGAGGACTTCTCAGAAGTTGCAAAGAGAGCAAAAGTTTAGTAGGAACTACCCAAAAGTGCTGGGTAGCTTCCCCAATGTTCCAAATCGAACATTCCAGCATTTCAGAATGAGAACGGTTCGAAGTTTACGAAATCCCAGAAGTTATGGTAGAAGTTTGATAAAATCAGGGAGAAACTTTCCAGAACTATAGGGGGGACTTTCTAGTAGTTTAAGCAGTAATTTCTCAGAAATTCGGGAACAAACGTCCCCGAAATTCAGGAAAACGCTTCCTTGAAGTTCAGAAGAGATTATTTTGGCAGTTAGGAAAAGAACTTCTCCGAAGTTCAGGATGAAACTTCTAACAACTTAAATAAGATTTTTGAAGCCAGTATGAAATGTATTTGATAAAGCTAGTTGAAGATAACTCTCCTCGTTCTGAAAGTGGTGCGCTCACATACAAATGAAATACATAATTCTGTATAACTTAGAGAACAAATCAAGCAAATGGACACCAAATTTGGCATGATTGCAGAGGTTTTCATGAAGGGTCTGAGTACATGTCTTAACATATGAACCTTCGTCTGAAGATCCAATGGCACGGAAATTTCTAAGAGATGAAGACTATGAAGAGGCAAGAGATCTACAATACAAATGAAGCACAAATTTTGCAGAAGTCGAGAACAAATCCAGCAAATGGCATCAAATTTGGCATTTGGAGGTTTTTGAAGGAGAGAAATATTCCTATGGTGATTTAAGACTCTTCCGCCTTCTGAAGGGGAGGGAGGGGGGGGGGTAAGCTCTTTAACAAATGAAACACAATTTCTTGCATAACTTGTGATCTAAGCGAATGGAATCAAATTTGGAATGTGAATCTGTTTCAAGGCGAGACATATTCCTATGGTGGTTTAAGACCCCTCTGCCGTCTGAATGGGGGGGGGGGTCTCCCATAGAAATGAAACGCAAACTTCTGCATAACTCGAAAACTAATTAAGGAAATGGAACCAAATTTGACAGATGAAGGTTTTTGAAGAAGAGAAATGTTTCAATGATGGGTTGAGACACCTCCGCCTTCTGATAGGAGGGTTCCAATACAAATGAAACACAATTTATTGCATAACTCAAGAACTAATCCAGCAAATGGCACCAAATTTAGCATATGGAGGTTTTTGAAGGAGGGAAATGTTTCTACGGTGCTTTGAGACCCGTCCGCCTTCTGAAAGTGGAGGGGAGGGGGGATCTCCCGTACAAATTAAACACAAATTTCTGCATAAGTCGAGAACTAATCTAGCTAATGGAACCAAATTTGGCATATGGAGGTTTTTGAAGGAGAGAAATGTTTCTATGGTGATTTGAGAGGTGATCTTACGCCTTCTGGTGGAGAGGGAAGGGGAAGGGGAGGCTCTCAAACAAATGAAACACAAATTTCTGCATAACTCGAGAACTAATAAAGCAAATGGAATCAAATTTGGCATGTGGATTTGTTTGAAGGAGAGAGTTTGAGAGGAGAGAGTATACAAATGAAACGCATATATCTGCATAACTCGAGAACTATTCAAGTAAATAAAACCACAGCCCTCCGACTTGATCTACGAAACAGAAATCCGTTATGGTGTCATTGTAGTTTTTTTTACTAATTAGATGAAATTTTTGAATTCAACTTTATAATTTATGGTACGGAAAATTTAACCTGTTATTCATTGTAATTCAATGGTTCAAAAAAAATTCTGTTGAATTTATCAAATGAAAATTATATTATGATTTTAAAATACAAAACTGGATAGAACGTTACAGGCGAAAAAAAACCTTAAGTAAATTGTGTCATCTATGCGAATGCTTCAAGCTTCAGTATCACTTTAAAAATATGAAACAATAGAGTAAGGTTGCATACAATCCAAGAAACTGATGCAGACATGTTTACATATTTAATCACACAAATAGCGAAAAGGACATAACTCGCTCTCTTATGGCATCTCTTCGTTGCAAGAAGTCTAATTTTCTAAACAAAAATATATTACAGATATTTATAGACATTCCCAGACATTTCATATTTTTATCACAGACATTTGAAAAAAAAATATTTGGCATCCCTGGCGCGACCGGATGTCAGTCAGATTCAGACGGCCGCCTTATCAGCAGGACGAAATCTTTCCAGCGATGAGGGGGCGTCGTATAAAATATGAGAAACCCCCGCGCAAAATGTTAATGATCAAAACAATATAATAAATGCGACAACCATGCGCTGTTCGGAAGGTTCTAACCCCGTCGACGACGACGACGACAACGGTGATGGCTAGTTCTTTTTCCCCTCCCCCGCCCCATTTCTGACCAAATGGGAGGAGGATGAAAAGAACCGACGCCGCCACCGCTGCTGCAGCCATAGTTGGACACGATTATCGGATGCATAAATTACCTCTTCGAATGGTGCCTCGGCGGCTTTGCCTTGGGCTGGCCTCCGCATTTCGACTGTATGTAAGTAGGCGGAGGGCTTCCTAACCTAAAATATATATTCGTCGTGGCTCCCCGGGTTCGAGCGGGTTATTCAACCATGACGCTTGAAATCCGTGACAGTTACAACCCGGAAAGGTGCAACGTGTCAAAATTCCTGCAGGGTTTTTCTGTTGTTGTTTTGTTTCGAATGCATCGCCGTTTCCCCTTTCGCCCGGTTGAGAATAGATGCATCTAATTTCCCTCCGATTAGCATCACAATAGATTTAGTTTACGGTGGATTTTCAGTTTAGCCCATTCATCTGTTTTTTTCTTCTCTCTTTATCTGTTTGATTTTTCGTGTTGTTTATGAGCACCTTTCCCGGATTCGGTGGGAACTCCGCTGGGCCGAGAAAGTACCCTGAAAAATATTCAAATGAAGCCAGGCCCCAGACACAAAACAAAATAGTTTATTTACGATTCAGCACACATACCGTTGTCGTTGACAGGAATCTACTTAACATAGCAACCCTCTTGAGCCAGCCACGATCTGTCAGGAAGAAACACCAAGCCAAGGAGAATGAGACTTTCCCGCTCTGTATGGCTGCGAGCGTTTGTTATTCAAATCAGAACAGGCCATATTTGCTGACAAGCGGAATTTGCTCCCGTTTTCTTGAATGGGTCCTGATGTATTCAAAATTCGGGATTGTGTGATTTTTTCCCACGACGAACTGCACCTGGCTCCTCGGTGACGTGAGAATCTTTTAATTGATACAACGTGCACGATTTTGACAGTTTACGAGGGGTCCATGGAGTGTGCGTTCCTCCGATTTTCCGAACCCCATCAATTGGTCATTTCCCGCATGTCTCTCGTATCTCAGTGCAAGCATCTTGAAATCATCACACGGTACGGTGACTTCCCAGAACCCGACCGGTCTGGAATTCTACTCCCGCCGCCAAAGGGAAGGAAGATTCACGATCCGATGCCGTTGCGATTTCTAGGAAATCGGCACGCACACTTGTCGGCTACCGCTCGCTCATCCGTCAGTTTCCGAGGAAACAACAAACACGTTTACGTTCGTGATGGATTCCTTATGAAGCCGCTGGTTTTCTTCGGAAAACATGCCAACGGCGTCGATGGCAGTGAATGCGAACAACGCCACACACCACAAACAGCGGAGCGATTCGTCCGGCTCGGATCTTAATGAGGTCATTAAAACGTTATTAGACTTATTGTCTCTCTTCGCCGTTTCTCCGGCTTTGGTGTTTGGGTTTTAGCTTGCGGATCATCAGCTGGTGACAGTTCTGGGAAGCCGTTGCAGCTTGCGCTGTTGCGCTATCATAGTAGGCCAAATATGGTGGCCCTACTTGTGGATGACGTTGCCGAGGGGATCACCGATAACGATCTCCCTCGTTGCCGCTTGGCAGAGAAAAATTAAGACCATTTCGTGTGTGTTTGCTATCCTGTCTAATGAATCGATTGTGTCTGCCATTAGCTGCTCCAGGGATCATGACTGGCCAGATATGTGCACTCGCGCACAGGTATCGCTAGTTTTATTTTCCCCCGTTTGAGGAAACGAGGGGTGCACCCCTGATCGCTATCTCTAATCCATTTTCGGCGTCCAGTCACGAAGTTGATCCTTCGCGGTCCGTCCGCTTTTGCCTGCATCAAGGATAAAAAACATGAACACAAACGCGCACCGAACAGATACATTTATTTCTCCATGCGAGTATTTTTCGATTGTAGCCTTGGTCCGTTTTTTTATTTCGTTTGTTCCTGATCTAATCGGAACACCCCCTCCAGACATCGGCATCACATCGGCACGAGGTTTTCATTTTCGTCGTCGTCGTCGTCGTCGTCGTCGTCGTCGGCGTCGGATCGGGCGAATAATGACAGGCAGAAGGCAGAATTTCTTCCTTTTTGGGGCAAAAGCCTTTCGGCATTTCTGTACTGAGTGCGCTTCATTGTTGCCACAGTTGGAAATGAGGTCAGTTTCGTTCCGCAGCTTTTCGAGGATTGGGTTTTCAGCAGCCACCACAGCTCGCTTCTTTTTCGAGGTTATTGGACGAGTTGTTGACGCCGCAGTCGCCGCCGCCGCCGCCGCAATCTACGAGATGGCTTTCCATTTACGTAACCACGTTAATCGCGTATAACTTTTTCGACCGGGTTTAATACGTATATCTATTCGGATTCTATTATTCCCGGCACGACGGTGTGGGAAGGAGGGCGCCGGGGGGGGAGTACAAGTCGCGAACTGGGGCTACGGGCAGAAAATTACGTGGTATGCTTCAATTGCGAGGTAATTCTTTTCCGTTCGTTTCCTTTCAACACCGGTCGATATTATGCATAATCATGCTCTCGGATTTTCTCCCGGTTCTTGAAAGTCTATATACTTCTCAGACACCCGGGCCGGGCCCGGGAAAGGTCAGCCGAAGGGGCCGCGAGAGCAAGGCGGCGTGGCTACTACTACACTATTTCCTTTCAGCCGGTTCTTCTTTCGCTCCGCTATTCTCCGGCAGCGCTCTATTTTGACGGCAACAACAACGGCTTCCCGAAGCGGCTTATCTCTCAATTCAATTCAATTCAATTGATCGACTTTCCTATCCTCGGGCACGGCGGCGTGTTGTGGCATGAAATAACCCCTCTCTTCGCCGCTCTCCACTGCTACCGGTTCCTGCATCGGATAACACGAGGAGCCGTTGGCAGGGAATTATCGGAATTATAATAAATTGCATGCTAGGAACTCTCTAAATATAAACGTCAAAACCTGAATGGTTGTGACGTCATCATACCATCACACACCCACACCCACTTGCAGCGCCGTCAGACAACAAGCGTCGACGACGACGACGACGACACGCGTTATCAAGGTGCGGCTCCGTATTTTGAATTATGTTCATCAGATCCGGCCGGACGATATGTGCGAGGCGAGTGTAATCATCGTCATTATCAGCTGGCCGAACTGTTTTCCCCACGGAGTAGCTGCGCTTGGACATGGTGGGTGAGGATGTGTCCCGATAACAATCTACTCATTAACCACCCGTCCGTAAACAGATGGAAGCAAGGGGGGTTGAGTCAAGTTCGTTCTGTTGCCGTAGGAGCCTTGGGGTGGTTTGAGTATAAGTCAATTCCGGGAATTTGGATGAGCGATATCACCATAGACTAACTCTAAGGCCAGTAGGTCCCACACAAAAACGATTTTTTTCTTGGCTCAGTCAGTACTAGCACATCGGTACCAAGCTCCGTCCCAAGCTCAATAATGCGCCCCCTAATAATGAACTCACACGAACACACTCTCAAATATTCGGTCAAAATAACACAGCAAATCAAAACAAAGGCGCAAATATGTATAGCAAGGTGCTGGCTTCAAGGTGTACTTCGGACCAAGGGGTTCTACAACAGTGAACCAATTTCAAATCGCTAGTTGCATATTGATTGTTGTTAACACTGTGTTCAATAAGTTTGGATACACTTGCAAAACATGTCCAAAAAAGGAGGATAGAGAAAAGGGTAAATAATAATTGGGCCAATCTATAAAATTAGCTTTTTCTGACATTTTTCGCATGCCGATATCTCATCCGGACTATAAGAAAGTATATTTTTGATTTTCGGGATAAAAATTGTGAAAAACTATTGACCTCCAATTTTATGCAGAGGCCCAATCCTTGATTCATAGACCCAATTGAGATCCCTAACATTCCTTAACATATATCTTGTTCTGGGTACATTTTACTGTAGGTGTAGTACTGTCAAATGGGATAACTTGCAATACTTTTCGCCTTCAATGATGTACAACTGAAAATTATTACCTTAGACACTAATCGCAGTATGTAGAATACTAAGTGGTACATATTTTTTTGAAACTAACTTTCCTTCAACCAGAAGGGGCGAAAATATGCTTGTTGCAAGTTACCCTGCATGTGGGGTAACTTGCAACATGCACATTGGTTTAAGGTTTACAACATTCCCGTTAATTCCTCATACTAGAGACACATGAATTTCAATAATCAAAGGAATGATTCCTAGTCCTTGTTTCATTTCAAACTTTGTTAATAGTGACAAGTCAAACAAGTTAAACAAACATTACCGGTAAAATTAGAAGTTGTGCTTCCAAAAACCTCTAATTGGAAATTGATTTTTATCACATGTGGTCCTTAGAATGTGTAAAACAGAAATTTCACATCGCTAGAACCATTCTGTGCCATTTGCCAGTCAAGGTGGCGGATTCGTTCCTGCCTTGACCTACCCCACATGGGGATGTGTGGCAAAGGATTGTGTGCTTGCTTCGAAATATTGCTTTTCAAACGCCCAACGCTCAATTTCAAACGACTGCAATTCAATTTCACAGCCTGACGAACGCTATCGGAGCTATCGATCTTCACATCTTTGGTTCTAGCAGAAATTGCTGCCCACTACTGAGAGAGATCCCATGATGATGGGAAGATAATTCCAATTTCAAAACATGTTAAACAAGTTGAACAACAAGTTAGTTTTGTTTCATCAAATAATGTAAAAAAATCTTTGAAATTAAAATTCTTTAGAGGTAATTCATTGTTTGAACTGAGACATTAATTGAAGTAAAAATAATTCAGATTGTTGGCTTTCTTGTTGACGTTTAGTTGGCTTCACTGCTTCTGTGTAACCTTCTCCTTGTAACTGATTTTTAGCTTTCTGAACCATGACCTTGCCAAGTTCGCTATGTAAACCTGCTTTCAGTTATTTCCGACTTCTAAGTTATCCTTCTGCTTTGTTGATCGTCTTTTATCGCTTGCAGCAGCAGGTTCCTTCAATGTTCTCTGTCGTGTTTGATGCGAGGCTCCTCTTTAACTGGCGATGACGGTTTCTAGTGTGAAAATTTGACTACCTGACCAGGTTCCACTTGAATCCTCTTTCTTCTCAGTTGAGTCACTGGTTCATTTCCAAATCGAGTTCCTTTGAGAATATTTACGAACCAAAAGTCATCAACTCTTTTGGCTGTCTCCTCTTCTGTATTTTGTAACTTCTTCAGGACCAGCAAACGATTAAGCCGATCAATATTTGTGCCCTGGAGCCGGCACGCAAGTTGCCTCCTGCTTTCCCCATTTTGTCAATGGGTTTCGTGAGAAGTCCTGGAAACAGGGGTGCGATTTTTCAGCACTTCAATGTGGAAAAAAGAATATTTTTTTATTTCAGTGCAAGAATCATCGTAGGACAATGAACTGGACATACATCCCTTTGGATTGAAACACATAATCTTCATTTGACAGCCACTTCTTAGTCAGCTTCAGCAAATCAATCTTATAACAAACATTTTCGACTAAGTTTTTCATTCATCGGTGTTTGTTTTAGCCTTCGGTGTCAAACTACACAGATAAAAAGAAACATTGAATTTTCTGCGTTATCTAATGCACATAAAGGGAATGCTAGATTTGCCAGAAAGTAATGGGATATTTCATGTAAATTTAAGCCAGATAACGCCTGAATCCAGCCTGTTGTATGAAAGATTGCCAATATTGTTGTATGGCACATGAAAAATTGCAAGCAATTTCGTTGTTTACGCCTCCATTAGCTTGGATCCAAACGAGGGGATATTTTACACGCTTGTTAAAATTAATTATTTTTTTCTGTGTAGTATTAGGCAGGACAATTGAAATTCATGCAGTATGTGCGGATGCATATTCATTTCTGAAGTATTCATTATTTTTAAGACTTGAAACAGTGCCATCAGATAAATTAATTGTAGCACCGAAAACAATAATCAACCATTTTATGAAATGATAAATGAGATTGCTGATGTTTAAGTTGCTTTCATGCGATTCCTGTTGTGCTCACAGCTCCAGCGAAAATGCAAAAAATGCAATTTCAATAAGTCACCGCAGTATAAAAAAGAAACGCGCTTGCAATCTCGGGTAGCTTTTTGTCGAGCAAAGTTACAGCAATGCATGCATCGTCAAATGACAATTCTTCTAGCATGTCAAATGACACTCGCACGCATGTTTCGTTGTGTTCGCCAACCACTGCTCGGATGAGGGGATGAAATCAAACCAATTGAGTTTTACACCAACCTAACATAACCTCGCAAAATGAATCGGATGAATTTCTTTTGACAGGAGTCCGTGGTTTGTTTATTTCATCTGTTTGAATTCGTAAACAAGCAAACCACGAATACCTGTCAAAACTGAATTCCATTCATCAGGATGAACCACACGTTCACTAGTGACGTCATCTTGCAAAATTCTATTTCAACGAAGTTGATTCACGGTCGTTCACCGCGTCGTTTGAAGCAAGCCTGAATTTCAATTGAGACAATTCAAATAAATTTAAACTTACTCACGTTTAACAGGAAGTGATTTGGAAGAGAATCGGTGAAGGTAAGATTTATTCACTACATGAAAGCTTATTGAAGTGGAGTGAAATGAATACACAAGCGATTCGACAAGCCGTAGGGCCGTGATCAACACAGCACAAAGCTCCTGAACCACATCCCTACCAGCACACTTGTTGCCATTCGGCTGAGATATCAGAAATATGACTTGCTAAGTCATAATCAAGTCACTACAACTAATAAAGGTCGTAATGTGCTACATGGGATGTGTCATTTTCATACCTGCGCTAAAAACAATGAATGCTGCTGTGAGATAGTTTGCGGTTCACTCATGAACCATGATGATGTTTGTCACAGTAGCTCCACGAACGCATCATTCATTCAGTGTTTTCTGTCACACGAGCATTCCAATCATTGAAACAAACGCAAGATTTCGGTTAGTTTCAAATCAACTTGATGAAATTTTCCAAAGCGGTTTTGACAAAAAAAATTGGTGTTAAATTCATACGCAGTACAGCCAAGAAAAAAAATGTGCCTTGGTAGCGAACTAGTGACCCGACACTCACCCAACTAGCAAGTCAATACGTCCGAAAGCCAGGTGCGCAATCGACTCTCGCAGCAAATGAACCTACGACCAGGCAACCTATGATCCGGGTAACGTGATCTGACATTTTACCTCAAAGCATCCGGAGCCAGCAGTGGAAGATGATTTTTATTTTGCTGGCATCGTTGGTCAACAACGTGTAGTTTTGAATTTATGCGATTTCCAATTCATCAGGAGACATATTTTTACATGAAATCTTTGTTTACGTTCCCCTGCTTTTTACAAACACGAATTACGTCTCGTGTAATATTCATAATTTCAAAGTGTGTATAAGATTAATTATTTTCCACAGACAATCCATGGCTCAATAGCAGAGATCGAAATTCTCACTCAGCTGGGCGAAAACCATGCTCTCTCTCAAGCAGGTTGTAGATGAGTAGCGAACCGTTCACATTTTGATCTCTCCTTATTCGCCGATAATTCATTATCCTCTCTCTTTGCATATGCGAAAATATCTCTCTCCAAACTTCTACGAAAATATTTTCTCATGCCACATTTTTCATTGAAAACATGCTAAGATCGTATACGAGGAGCAAAAACCGAAAATAAGGCCAAGTCAGTGCACACTGGTACCGCCATGGACCATCATTATAGAATTATAATGCCAGAATAAAACAAGTATGAAGACTGGTGTCTAGGATTCACTGAAAAAGAAACGAGTTACCAGCAACTCATGCTTTCCGAAAATTATAAATCGCCGATGCTTTTCTCGCAAAAAATGCTGTGTACGTATAATAGTCTCTCGCTTCTCACATTCTCATTTGTTTCTCCATGCGGGTGAAAGAAGACGTTTTTCTTCTCAAGTAGGCGAAAATTTCGGTCTCTGCTCAATAGTAAAGCGATAACTTAATTTGCGATCTTTTGTTGCTTTCCAATTCGGGTAGCACTGTTGATCCTCTTGTTGGAAATATTTTCAACAAATGCTCCTGAATCAGCTCTAAAAACTTTTCTGTGCTTTTCATGAACATAATAGAAGTGGGCAATGCGCTCATGAACTGAGCTAAAGAACAAGTTCACCAAGATGAACGAGTGACCCAACGCTCTTTTTAATTGAGCGGTAGCTCACCCGCTCACCTCACACAAAAATAAAACTAATATGTGAGCGGGAGCGTGAACGGGAGCTTTTTCTGTTTGCAATTTGACAAGCGAGCGAGAGCGCGAACGACAGCACCTATCCTATACAGCTCACAAACTGTACCATGGGATAGGGGCTAGTTATACTGAGAGAGCGAGGCCCATCATCTGATTAAATTTTCTCCTAAACCAGAGGAACGTTCGAAACTGCCATGAAAAGAGCGAGAGTGGAATTAAAACTCGTAAGCAGATGGAAGTTTTTCTTTCACACTCTCGCTCAACATTGGTTTTCAATGATTCTCTGTGAATGATTAAATTAGGAAAAAATCCTCCTAAGCTAAAGCAGAATGTTCTGGTGAAATAGAACTCCTCGTTAGAAATGTTTGAAAGATTACAATTGAACAATGATGCAGTAAGTTCTACTTTGACCTTGTTGGATTCGACCCGCTTCTCGGCCTTTTCAATGAGGTCTCGATTGAAAATTCGTCAGAAAAATCTATTTCCTTACCTAAAGCTCAGCACTTGCCCACATTATGAGGGAACGTATCCAACTGCATTCAAACGATTCTCTTCCTCCAAATATCGAAAAGTTGATTGATGAACTGGAAAATCGTCTCTTCGAGTAGTTCGGGCAAAGAGAATCGAATGAATTGATCGCTCAAGCCATCTTTCTCGATCCACGGTTTAAGAAGCATAGTTCTCGAGATGTAAATCTCCATACAACGCGACGAACCAAGGTCTCGTGTACAAAATGCGGGAGAATATTGATACTTCGTATGAAAATCAGCAAGCTGAGCCCCAATCGGCATCGGCATCAGATAATGATGAAAAGGTTGTGCATTCCTGCAACGCTGTACCTTGTGAACGGATCTTTTCCAAAGCAGAACAACTGGTTGGTGAGAAACGTAGTAGGCCAACCGCGAAACATATTTCGTAAATTGTAAATAATGTTGAAAATCGAATTTTAATCGAATATTTCAATGGCAAATACACATACACAAAATACATATTTTTTTCAAAAATCTCAATACGCTGGTCCGAATTAGCTAAGTGCTAGGAAAAAAGCAAATGAACGTTTCTTAAGAACAAGCTCACTTCAATGAGCGAAACTGTTCGAAGCCGCTCCTTATAGTGAGCCATTTAGCCCACCTCTATTAGGCACACATGAGATCTTTTATGGCTTACAAAAAGTCTTATGTACCATCAGTAAATGGACTATGATCAGCAAATACGTGGAACATCCAGGATCCAATTTCTGAAAAGTTACAATAGATTAAGTTGTATTAAGTGGTTAAACAATCATCCCGGACTGATTTAGTTTTTTGAGGATATCCTCATCTACTAAGTAATAAATAGTGCAGTTTAGCATTGGGCAAATTATGCGTTAGTATCGATATTGGAAAATCGATTCATATTTGACCATTAGAATCGATTGTTCTGTTTAATCGCTGGCAAAGTATCGATTTTTTTAGTATCGATACTTTTTCAATCGAACATAGTAAATGAGTTGAACATCTCTTTTATGTAATATTATTCATTATAACGGGATGCATCATATATTAAAAAGTCAGATTGAAAACAATAACAACAAAACAAATCAGATAATTCAGGTGATCAGTTCAAAATGTTTGGTTCTTGATTCACTTATTCCAGTATACTTTTGTAAGTTAACTCAAGAACGCCAGTTTAGCCATGCGTGAGGAATACAACGTGTGCCTGTTATCAATAACTTCCCCGGTCCGTGAAAACAATCTCTCGGGCAGTACACTGGTCACTATTCTCGATAAGAAATCTCGAGCGATTGGGTAAATGTGAGGATATTCGCTGCGAATGTTCTCCACGCTTGAAAAGTATCCACAGACCGCAGTACGACTAGTTAATGAAAAAAAAATCGTTGTTTACCCGAAATGTCCGGATTGTCAGAGTCGAATAATTTTGATACTTTCTTATATCCAGATTGATCGTGCAAATCCCAAAGGTTTCCAGTTGGAACTATGTTTTTCATGGTATCAGATAGAAAAATCGAAAGAAATGTATCGATGCTGTCGAGTTTTTATGCTTCTAAAATCGATTCAAGAAATCGAAAAATCGAAACCGAAGTATCGATCTTTCGATTTTCGATACGATATCGCCCATTGCTAGTGCAGATAAATAGACTGACCATAATTTTGATTGCAATAACAAGTGACAACAAGCATTTTATATTAATCTTACATTTCGCGTGACCTATAAACATATTCATAAACGATGGACACTTACGTGGTTGGATGTGGTTTTGTAGAAAATTGAACCGAGTTCGGTGTTATTTTCTTAGTGTATTGGTTGTTTCATTACGACAACTACGAAAACAAAAACATTTGTTGGTTGATTCTACCAACGCAAATAGTTTATTTCAAACAAATGTTAGTACGATTCAAACTGAATTGCTGTTTGAAACAAACAAAAGAAAACGATTGAAACAACCAAAATTTCCGTTTCTAATCACCTACAGGTCATCTTTAATATTAAGAAAATCGACAAATCAAAAACATCCATCTTACTTTTGATTGTGATTCATGAAATGAAGATGAAAAAGAAACTCAGCGCCAATATATCAAAAGTTCGGATCTGCTTTTTTTGTCTTTCAAAGCAAAATCGTTGTTTTAAAACAACAAAACGGATATATAAAACAACTAGATTTTCAGTTAGGATGTCAACAAACAAGTTTGTTGTTTCAAACGGGACTGTGTTTCCTCCGTGCAGTGATGCCGGTTCGAGTTATATTCGATTCAATTCTGAGTAACTCCCATTTGCCGTGTTAAGTTGTAGATTAATAAAAAGCATTTTAACATTGAACCATGACCACTAAAACTTACTAGAATAACCCTTCCATACCTTGCACAACAACGTGAGACCTCTGAAACCCCGATGAGGTCATTATCAGCCGAACCAGACGGCACTTCCAGCAAGTCATCCATCATAAATCAGCGTTTTTTTTGTGTGTGTCTGTGACCAACGCCCCTCTTCATGGAGAAATAACATCAGCCATAATCCAACCGCCGAACAAAGATCGATTAATATAGTGGTGGTAAACGATCGACGATGATCTTCCCGCCACTTGACCAAAACAAAAAAAGAGACAGAGAGAGAGAGACGCCAACGGTCATTAGGTTAACAATAATTCATATCCCAGCTCGCCGTGTGAATCACCCTTGTCGCCCAAAGGCATTGAGATGCATTGCCGGTCGAGGTGTCGGTCCCATAAATCACCCCTCGGTCATACGCGGACGGGCTATAGAACTTACCCTGTGTCTGCAGTGCCACGATTGAGCCATCAAAAATTGCTGAATTCCTGAGTCCATAAATTTTGTTCAGTAGCAAAAGTCGTTACGAACTTAGAACGTGCGTGAAACGATCTTTGCCGCAGGACAATAATTTCGCCTCTGCAGATTAAGGTTCACTTACCAAACCTCAACCGTACAGATCGAGAAATTACCCGTGCGTAATCGCACTCCGTGACCTGTATTTCCCAAGCCAAACTACCGGACAACGGGGTCGAAGACGAGCGAAACCTTCTTCAGATCACGCCGAACTTGCTGCACTCAACGCGAAAGCAATTCGTAAAATATTGCTACCGGTTTTCACTCGCCATCATCGCGGAATGGGCGGCAAACTGGCCGGCATTGCAATTTCATGCTGCCTCTGCGCCTCCGTCATGTCTGCCCTCAGTGGCACGGAGAAAACGTGTCGTTTCTCGGTGAGGAACCGCAGTTAAAATATTTAAAATTCATCATCACTGGTCCGTATTTTTGCGTTTTCGAACGTGCGCGCATGAGAGGCCACTGAACTCGAACTCGCCATTCGGGCACATCTCCGCCGGCCACATGGTGTAACATGAGCTGAACTTTTGATTCCTGGCCGGATCAAATTTCTGCCTTGTTAGCAGCGACGACGACGTTCCGGGAACATTCCTGCACGCCAATGATGGTTCCGTAATTACAGGGTAGTGGTGCGATGGGCCAGTTGACAACCGTTAGCCGCAGCCGGAGCGGTTTCGCTTGGTTAATAAAAATGATAATTTTAGGACCGTCGCAGATGGCCGCGCTCCGGACGGACGTCACTTGCGTGGCTAACTAGATCGTGATGGATTACTTACGCCTCTTGAGGACTCGCTTCGGCTACAATGTGATGGGGTTTTGGCTAAATGCCACTCGTGGGTTTATTTCATGTTGCAACCAGCAAATTGAGGTTAGGTGTCAGCTGTACACGGGGAAAACTGTTTTCTGTTCCAAACACTCTCGCTGCGATTGATCAGACCTCCAGCCGAAAACGATGAATGTCAATGTCAGAAATGCAGCAGCACCGTCTGTACCACCAGCTGCGCCGATCTTAATTTGTTTACTCTCGTGTTTGGCTTTCAATTGTTTCTGTTTCTACGACCACGTCGTCGCCGCCCTCACCGCTGATGGACCCCCCTCATCTGCAGCTGAGCTGAGTGGTTTGCAGTTTGATTTACGACTTCTGAGTCATCTTCGGTCGGTTCGCGATGCACAGCGAAGGAAACTGTGAGGAGAACGTGAAGATCCCAGAAATTTGGTTAAACGGCAACAAATGATGATTGAGTTATTTTCCGACCTCTCCTCTTCGCTCGGCTTTCTTCGTGTGGGGGAGCGAAAACAATGGCTCGGAATGAAAGGATTGTTTCCCCAGAGACCAACATGCATGATTAGAATGGGGAATTATCACAAATTAATTAAGACTAATTCGCTGTCGTTTACGAGACTTGCGACAACCTAACGGAACGGAATGCAAATCAATCAAATGGGGCTGAAAGGGGCTTTTTTTTGGGGGTGTCATTTATCTTCGCTCTTTTTTTTCTTCACGTTCGGTCATTAATTTTCATTGGAAGTGATCAACCATGCATCTTTTTCTTTTGGGTTGCGATGGACCCCTCGATGGGACTTTGACATTTTGATCTCTTCGGAGGGGTGATTCGCTTATATGCACGCACAATTTGAACCTTTGCCAAATGCAATTTTGAAAGAGCACAAACTGCCCGTGAGGCATGGCGCTCGGGTATTTTTAGAAAGCTACTTACCAACTGACTACCCTCAAAGCACGTGGTCGTCTTGGCGAGTGATGAATGAAAAACGAAAAGAAACTAATGAGCTATTCTCTTTAACGCCGCGTTGCGTTGGTCGGCCGTTCCTCTCATCGTTCAACGCTGCTAATGGAATTCGGCTTCTTTATTTTCGCACTCACTTGCTATCTAAAAATCATTTCGACCATGTAGTTTGCCGCCAATGGAAAGCCCTCACCGCTGGCCGTCAACAAAGTTTAATTTAAAATTTACTACAACGAAATTTCCGATTGTTTTTGAAGCATTCAACCGCCCCTCGTGCATAACTGCTGTCAAAAAAAAAGGCTTTTTCTTGCGAGAGCTGCTCCTCCTTCTATTCCGTAGCATTTCGTTTTCCTCAGTCACTGGAGCGACGACGACGACGACGACGACGACGACGGCCAACGATGAAATTCCAAACAAAGCCAAAAACAATGGACACCAAGAGGGGGACGCGGGCGAGGGGCTAGGGTTATGGAAACATGAAGCCGCCCCAATCTTGAAGCAATCAACTCCACGAGCACGAACTCTTCTCGAAAGTCAAACTCCACATAGATTTTTAGGAGCTTTCAAAATATTTGCTTTTTCATGGCATCTACCGGGGACCATCTCGCGCCACAACGACCGGGACCGGCCGGGCGAGCGGGCTGGAGAAAAATTAACTCCAACCGAGGCCCGAAAACTACCTCATAAATTCATAAGATTCGTGCAACACGATTTTTCTTCTCGTCGAGCGTGTTTCCTCTTTGCCACGACGACGACGACGACGACGACGACGACGCCGCGAGAACTGTCCGTTTCCATCCGCGGCCGGGCGCATGTTTGAGGCGGATGAAATTAAATCGATTTTGAGCTCCTCTCCCGATGCTGGTGCTGGGCACGGTGTGATCCAGTGATCCGGGAGCAGAGGAAGGACGACGACGCTGACACTGACTGGCTTTATTGGGAACCAGTTCTGGGCTTTGGGATGGGAGGAAATTAATTTTTAGTCTGAAGTTGATACAAGGTAGGGGGATGAACGTCCAAACTACCGTGTATGCAGATCGGGTCAGGTTGAAGCCAGAAACCGGTCAGACAAACAGTCTGATTTGAATAAATTAATTAGAGATCCTGGGCAGCTGATAGGACCATGGGCCGGTAAGGAACGGTAGGAGGCAGTTGACTTTAGTCGAGGATCACGTTTGTTTTGGTTGTGTTTGGAAGTTGGTTACGGTGATGCAGTTCGTTAGGCAGTGATTGGATGGCGAACACTTATTTTCGTAATGTTTGTGAAATTCAATTTTGAACATGAAAGTTAACATTTGAAATTTGTCATGTTGGCCATTGTTTTGTTTTTGAATGCGATTTGTGAGACATTTAGGTGTACACCAAGGACCTCAAAATCTCGAAGAAATATGCGATTGGGCGAGACTGAGGTAGAATGGTCGGGTTGTGGTTTTTGAGTGAAAATGGGGTTCAGGAACGATTTTGTTTTTTTCTGCGTGATGCGATTATACTTCATCCGGCATAAAACACATATTATCCATCTACATGATGTTTTTGTAGAAACGGGATCAACATTTTCTTCGAACATTCGTTCTGGTACACATCTTGATTGATAGCGAAACCAGTGGGCTTGAACCAAGGCAAACAAATACTGCTCAAACTGATGTTTAAACTTATATTTTATGTTTGGAGATGCAGTAAAACCAAAGAAGAATACTAAGATAGAACAGTCGGCTCAATTTTTCTTTCATTTCAGTGTACTATTCAAAAATCAATAACGGACCCTTTCAAATGAGCACTCTCCTGTAAACGGGGTGCAAGATCTTTTTATGCTCATGCCGTTTCCTCGTTGTTTGCTAAATCAGCCGCATGGTAAGATGAGAATACCTAAAATTATCTGGTGTGAAACTGGAAAACCGCAGTTTTCTAACAAAACTTTCGACTTTATTATGAAAAATTTGTTACATATTTATTCTTGATAGTATTGACCATCGCTAGCTACAACTTTTCCCATCTTTCTGGATGAATTCGGTTTTCCGTGTCGAAAAAAAATTGCTCATCTTTTGAATCAATCCATAAATCTTACCAAGCTTTTGGCCTCTTCGTAAGAACGGAAGTGCTGCTCAGCCAGGCCATGCGTTATCAATCGGAAGAGATGGTAATCGGAAGAAACGGTGTCTGGAAAATACGGTAGGTATGGAAGGATGTCCAATTGTAGTGTTTCTAGGTTTAAACGACCTGAGATACATGTGGCCGAGCGTTGTCTTGCAGCAAAATGGCTTTATCGTGTCTTTGCTAGTATAGTGGCCATTTATCTTTCAATGCTCGGCTCAAACGCATCAGTTGTGTTCGGAAGTCAGCTTCCAACAAATACACAGCATTAGCTTCGAACCATGAATGTTTGGCTTGGCTATGGATGTTGATGCATGACCGGGGTGACCCCACTACTATTTTCGCTTCGGGTTACTGTAATGGATCCACTTTTAATCTCTAATAACAATACGAGACAGAAAACCCTTCCTTTTTGTCGTTAGAGCAGCAGTTCACACGTGAAAAAACGCTTTTCGACGTATTTCGGCTTCAAGTCGTATGTTACCCAATTTCCGTGCTTTTGGACCATTCCCGAGGCTTTCAAACGATGTGAAATGGCTTGTCGAGTCACACCCACTGAATCGTTTTGCGTTTGACATGAATCTTCTTGCAGTAATGCCTCCAAATCTTCATCTTCAAACTTTTTCACCGGTCCGGGACGTTCCTCGTCTTCTACGATGAAATCGCCACTTTTGAAGCGTTGAAACCATTCACGACACGTTCTTTTGCTAATTGCAGCCTCACTATAAATTTCAGCAATCATACGGTGCGCTTCAGCCTCAGATTTTGTTTCGAATGGAAAGCAAAAAGCAAAACTTCCCGCAATTGGCACAAATTTCGACATTTTTGCGCGCACTAAAACATAGGGTATCGGGATGTAATGTTAGCCTAGCTGCTTGATTCGGCCTATGTACCAAATATGTCATTATTTCTTTGATAATCAACAAAATCATATTGCTATCAACATGACCAATTTATTTCAAAGCAATTGAGACAAAATTAATCAATTTATAGTAGTTCACTTCCGCGTAGTTTTCGATTTCCTTGACTTTTTAGACACCATGACTTCACTGTTTAAGCTGTTAGGCAATCTGTTCTTACGCATATATGGGTTAATACACTTTTGAGCGATTATCGGCACTTTTCAGCGATCTTTTGGGTGTTCTCATCTTAGCGTGCCCAATTACAATGACAATTCAAGATGTGTTTGAAAGTTATGATACAAATTGAAAGGCTCCGAGGATCAATCAAAAATTACGTTTGCGACTCCTGAAAAACTCACGAGTATGCAATCGTTTATCGGTGGCTGAACTATTCATGGAATGGTATCGATCGTTTCCGAGAATGCCCGAGTGGAAGTAGCTTTCGTCGCCCAAAACAAAACATTTTCCGGAAAAATTATATTTTTCAACCCGTCGAACTGGGATTCCAGCATTGAAATCTGTGTCTCGGTGTATTCCGGTGCTCTAGTCTTTTTTTGGCACTTTATTCCGACTCTTTTCAATGTTTTGCAGACAGGACTGGTGGAGCAGTTGAACTTTTTCTCGGCATCCCGTTGGCTCAGTGAATCCTTGTTGTTAAAGGCACGAAAAAGACTACCTTGCTTGCGAGTAGTTGTTGGGGATCCTAGAATATAGCGAATAGCTGCAGCAGAGCAGCAGTAGCAGCAGAGTTTTCGCTTTCAAAATATTGTATCATGACCCAAAGTATTGTACCATTTTATCGAGTTTTCTGTAAGTTCTAACAAGCCGAACAACATGGTTATTGGTTCAAATAGAGGGAGTCCTATTGCTGTTGGTACTGAGGTAGTGTTTGATGGAGATATGTTTGAAGTTGTGCATTTGCTTACCTTGGAACACTTGTGACATGTGACAACGACGTTTCCCGTGAAGTGAGAAGACGTGTGGCGGCTGTAAATAAGGTCTTTTACAGACAACGTTACCATAGTAATACACTTGTTGCAGTTGGATTGAGAGAATATAAATATAATTTGCTTAGTCATAATCAAGTTACTAAAACTTATTATGATCGTTAGTGTCCTACTTGGGAACCAGCTTAGGTCCCGCAACTTGCAAACGGAAACTAAAATCGTCCTGCATAAAACTATGAATCTTCCTGTGGTTCTTTACAAGCACGGTGCGTGGACGTTAAACGAGAAAAAAGCGAAATGCCGAAAAAAGGGAAATTAGACAAAGGTGTGTGGCGCAGACGCATGAATCACGAATTATATCAAGTGTGTAGAGACGCGAATATATTTAAGCTTATAAATTACGGCATACTTCAGTGGGCCGGTCAATTAGTAAGAATTTCGGAAGAACGAATTGCGAAAATAATATGTTGCAGGAAACCAGTTAGAGATCGGCAATTTCATAGAAGGCCACGAAAAAGCTGGCTACATGCAATGGAGGAGGGCTTGGGGACCCTAAACAACTGAAGAAGTAACGCTCAAGACCGACTAAGATGGAGCTCCACAATATGCTCGGCTTTAGTGTGAAGCTACGCTGTAGTCAACCAGTAGTATCATAGACTAACTCTAAGACCAGTAGGTCCCGAACAAATACGATTGTTTTCTTGACTCAGTCAGTACTAACACATCGGTCCCAAGCTTAATAATGCGCCTCTAATAATGAACTCACACGAACACACTCTCAAATATTCTGTCAAAATAACACAGCAAATCAAAACAAAGGCGCAAATATGTATAGCAAGGTGCTGGCTTCAAGGTGTAATTCGGACCAAGGGGTTCTACAACAGTGAACCAATTTCAAATCGCTAGTTGCATAATGCTTGTTGGTAGTATTCCAAAACATTTTGGTATCTGTAGCTTCATGTGAAGAACATTTCTCGACTCCCTGGCCTCACAATCATATTAATGCAAAAATGGTACCTGGAATCGAAAGCTCCCAATTATTAACTGTAGAAGTGCGTTTGGAACACTTTAAGTTAAGAGCAAGCAATAAGCGAATTCTGAAAGCAATATGCTTGAAATGCTAAAGAAGAAAAAAGCTTCAGGTGATAATATGTGTCATTAATTCAAAAGTGGTAAGAAATAGAAAATTATCATGTACATACTTTTAAAAACTAGTTGTATATCTCTTCGCAGAAATCATGCGTTCGTTTACTTAAAACACCATTTTAAACTAGCCTTGATAAATGAATCTTTTATCCACAATCTGGGTAGATCTCACTTATTAAAGTAAATACAGCTTTTAGACAACTCCAATGTTTTTTTTAGACAACTCCAATCAGTACAATCTACTCTTATTTTGATTTAAGCGCTCATGACACTTGTCAGTACATTTATGAAAAGATAAAAAAGATAAAATGAATGAGAAAAAGAATAGCAATACTTCGTTCCAGAAGTTTGGCATACGGATGTTTGGGCGAATGGAAGTTTGGCATAAAAACGTTCGGCCGAATGGACGTTTGGCCGAATCGGTTCAAAATTTCTCAAATTTCAAAATTTCATGAGCGCTACATTTCACTGAT
Source organism: Aedes japonicus (assembly GCA_034211315.2). Taxonomy (NCBI): domain Eukaryota; kingdom Metazoa; phylum Arthropoda; class Insecta; order Diptera; family Culicidae; genus Aedes; species Aedes japonicus. The sequence goes on from JASCZW010004940.1 coordinate 79,799, forward strand.
CAGTAGAACTTCATAGAACTACTCATTAAGAGTAATGACCCATTCCGTCTAGCTTTATAACATAATACATTTTACACCTAAAATTAGTATCCTAAGATTTTCTTTCAAAACATATTCATACTTACGTGTATATTTCCAAATGACCGAATACCAATTTTTGCCTCTTTGGACACAACATTTTTCGGTTTTTAGTGAATCGATATAATTGAAACTTAATCAGAATGCATATTACTGCAAATGCGCACACATATTGATCAACTCTAAGTGTAATAAGTCTAGAATATTTAATTACAACGGGATTCTACCTAATTCTTTCGTGAATTATTTTTTTGATTTCTTATTTCCTTTTTAAGGCTTAGGCTTTAGGCTTTTGAAAATATTTTTTAGGATTCTTATTTTCTTTTCTTAGCAATACATATATGCTGATAGAGCATTTTCGGCCAAACGGTCATTCGGCCAAACATCCAAAGATCCATATGCCAAAGGTTCAAATGCCAAACGTCCCAGCCCCCTTTTAAACTACCCAGCAACACTGGCTGTCACAGCAGTCACACCAACATGCTCGGTTACGTTAGAAGAGGAGCATCAATTCGCTGGTCGGCACGAAATTCAGTTTCTTCTTTAACTAATGACATACATACATTGACATACATATGGCACATGTGTTCAATGTACGAAATCTACAAGCGTAAGTGAATTTAAGATTGAACATTTCCAGGGTAGTGACATCTATAGCATGCACACTACCTGTAGAACATCGTTGTGTAAAGTTGTTTATTATTTTCCTGTTTTACTAACCTCAAAATGCGTAGAATAAGATCTGCATGATTATGAGTTGTTATGTTATTTCCTCGGATTTGCACTTTAAAATCTCTATTGACGAGTGTTCATTTTTAGTAAACATTGTCTCCTCTCCTCTTCGTCAGTGCTGAGTCTGGAATTCATCCATTTACTCGTCCTTTGATGGGATCAATTAAAATATTCGCCGCCGCGCGAAAACGAAATCCGATATTTCAACGACATTTTCATCGATTTGGAACGCTCATTTCCAGTCGGCATAAATTTCCGCTCCGAACTGCAATTCCGAAGAAAACCCGTTTCTGGTTCCCAAGCAATCAACCGATTCCAGCTACTGGCACATTTTGCGATTTCACTCGCCGATAATTTATCTCTGACCGCTTTCGGGTTGGCCGTCGTCGTTGCTTCTTCGCGAATCATTTTCCTTATCTGCAAGAAAAGAAAGAAGAGAAGAAAAAAACGAAGAAAGAAGGCAAAAAATGTCAAAGACCGAAACAGTCATTATGCACATTGGTATCCACCCGATTGGAGCACGGAACGAAATATACGAGAGAAACAAATTTGCTGAAAACGAGTGTAAAGAAGTAAACACGGGAGTAAGAAAAGAGCAAATGGGAACCAGTAGCCATCAGGGATGAAGAGCACTTGCAGTTTTTTTTGTTTTTTTTTTTCGTCGGTGAACAAAACAATCTCGTCCCCAGCTACAGCAGCCGTAGTAGGCCATGCTGCTTCGCTCTGCTGCGAAGATGAAGGAGACTCACTCCGCATCAAAGAAGGCCACGGGAGACCAAAGATGCCAAGCAAGCAAGCAAGAAGAGGAAGGAGTAGGAGCGAACCAAATCTTGAACGTTTCGTTTACGCTCAGTTGAATAAATCATAAAAATAAAATCTTTAATAAATTCTGACATAATTTCAGTGCTCTGGTGAGTCGTTTTACTTTTTTTTTTTTGCTCCTTACTCTCCGTGTGTAGTTGTTCGAGGTAGGAGAAGCTGAAGTAGATTGTGTAGGGCCGCGCCGTTGTATGGTTAGTTCAATCGAAAGATTTATTCAGAGGGAGCGAGTGAAAAGGTTGTTTTGCTGTACTTTAAACACATGGTAGATGTTTATCGAGGACGGTTGATTGCCCGTTGTGGTTTCCACGTGAGATGGACCTCCCTTGGTGAAGCAACGACAATGGCAGACACGGCGTGGAAGTACAGGGGATGGTACATGCATTTTGACAGTTGGATGAATGGGAGCCGCGTGAATTTTTCAACTAGGTCAATAATGGGGTGACGCATGGGTGACGCTATTTTGGGCAGGAGTTGACAGATGTTTTATCTTAAGAAATCACAGTTTACTTTGTTGATGCACATTTCTAACCTATCGTTGTTTTCTTTCGTTTCAGATTTCTACGTCAGTCGAATAACTGTCAAACAGGTACGAACAAACATCTTTTCGAAACCATAACTATCATTACAAACAGTAATCGAGTGTCAATAGTCACAAAGTTTGTTTACATTTCGCTTCCAAGCACCATCTCCCATAAACAATTTACGACTTTACGAAACGCACTTGATCCACACGAACAAAGACAAACTTCAACATCTGCTGCTGCTGCTGCTGCTCCAACCTTCTTTGCTCGCTGATGGAGAAACTTTTCCATTTCTCGGCAACAAACTTATTGTTTATTCAAACTCTCACGCATATGTTTTTTGCCGCACGAACGGGAATCCATCCACCCACGGCAGCAGCGGCCAAACTTTCCAAACATGGGTCTTTCAATTTTAGATGAATCAAGGACCCATTCCTCTCTCTTTCTAGCCCGTACCTACCTTTTGCCATAACCTAAAAAAACTGCACCAAGTTAGATTAACTGCCATACGAATCGGCCACATGTATTTATTTTAATTCTTTGATTGTTATTATTACATTTCAGTTTAATTCTACTTTTTTTATTATTATTACACTGCTTCTCGTTTCCATTTAACCACCACCACCAGCACACCAGCCCGGATCGTAAACGATCGACCGTTTGAAACGAAATAGTTCACCGAAAACTTTTGCTTTTACGACTGTTTGAAGTTTCTTCTGCTTTATTTTCTTTTTCCTCTTGGTTGTCCTCCTCCACCAGCGATGTTTACACTCGTTTTGGCGTTTTGTTTACGCTGCCGCTGGGAGCGTCTAGCGTTCCCGGATTGTTTCAGTCTCTTACAATATCCACTTTTCGGGCGATTAGGACCGAGAGATGGAAGAGTAAGAACGAGCGCTGTATACGTTTATTAAATGTAAATATCAAATAAGTGCTTCGACTCACTTCTCGAGAATATAAATATTTCCATCCGACGAGCACGGGTCCGCCCGTTCATTGGCCTCGGTTGATCTTCTCCACTTTCATAGTTCAGCCCCAGTCACACGCACACCCTCGCTGCAACTGTCAAACGCGAATATCGCCATTGACCAAATTGCTTTACAATTGTCCGCAAGCATTATTGCCTTTTTCGAAGCAACGTGAAAAAAAAAAACGAAAAAAACGAAACGAAACGACAAGCAGCCACGAAAGGAAGCAAGACAACAATGGGCCGATTCGATTAATACATTTTAATTTCTTTATGTTTTTATTATCGTTTATTAATCATACCGCGAACGGCTTGGATCGTGTGCCGACCGATCGGGATCCTGCGGTGAGACCTTCGATCTTTCCTTTGGGTTCCGTGTGCTTCCTGAAGTGTGCCGGTACAGGACAACAATGTCTCCGTTTTTCGTTTTCGTACTTATTTTTTTTTGTATGGCCTTATTGGCAATCGATTCCGAATAGAGGCGAAACGTAAACAATTGTATCAATGACAGTTTATGGCTGTGGCGAAAAGGAAAATGCATAAAAGGAGAAAGAAAGGAAGCATGTTTCCCTTTTATCCGGAGACCATGACGACCCCTGACAGGAGGTCCCAGTCTCAATTTGCTCAAGCTGCGTTGTTCGTACTGTTGTTTTTTTTCGTTGTTTCGGGTCTTCCGGGTCATTGCTACTGTTTGTTTGTTTTTGGGATTTTGTCTTTCTACAACATGAGGAATGGGGTCACTAACCTGCTCGCAAAGACGCTGGAGGAAACTATAAATCACGTTGCTCTCCGGCGAGCAGCGCGCATAAATTTATAGTGTTTTGACCTCGGTTTGGCAGGTAGATGTGATATTTTGCACGACGAAAATAAAAAGCAAAAAAAAGTTAATATCCTACGCCCGTGTGGCTCGTTTCCATACACAAAACAAGTTCCAATCACGCGCGTCATCCCGATCATCGAGGTTAGAATCAGGTTTCGGTTTTCTGTTTTGCCGCCGCAAACTGAAACAGGTTTATGATTTGTTGTCTCCAGGAGAACGTAGGTTGATCGGTTGTTTTCTCCTTTTCACAGACAGAGGAGTGGTTTATTTACATTTTTATTACCGATTGTCACTTGCCTCCTTGGCGGGTAAGACCCGGTGGAGATAATTTCTTGAGATCCCCGCTCGTTTTAATTGACAGTTGATAGAACCACGTTTCCAGCGTGATCGCACTTACTTGTGCGATCCTATCTAGCCATTACCCTGCGTTGGTAACCAATTAACCCTTGCGGTAGTTAACAGAAGCAAGGAACTCCCGAGCCCGTACAAATTCCACCACATTGTCGAAACTTTTCACACATCAATCACGTCTGCTGTCACTTTTATGCGCGTTGACAGCTGGGAAACCTCAAAACAACGACTACTTCTCGTTCTACACGCTTGCTGCGTCTTTTCTACAAATTCCTAGATTCTAGGTCTTCCCACACACACAGCAAATCAGGGCTGCCAGTGTTGAGAGTGCGTGAGTGATGGGTATCGATTTCAATCCGGGCTCAACAGCAGCTGCGAGCGAAAGGATGACTTCCTGGGTTCTAAGGAGAAAGGTGATACCGAACACTTGGAATCCGTGATTGTCGATCTTTTGCTTTCGAAATTTCTACCCATTCTTCTCACGCACTCCGAAGCAATCTCTCCCTCTCGGCCTGACCTGCATGATGTGTCGTCGAGTGGGATCATTTACCTTTTGTGTTGGGCCGAAACTTAAACCCTTAAAAACCTAACCTCAAAAGAAACCTGTTCAATAACTTTTTATTACCTTAATCCATTCTCGATTGGTTCCAACTCGATCGCCTTATTTGCCTTTCTGTCACTTCCTATCTTCGAAGTTCAGGGTCCATGAACGGCTTTGCGTGCGTGTGTTTGTATGTGTGTGTTTCTGGAACTAGCAAAGACCCACGGAGATTTTTTTTTCGGGAAAATTTACGAGCTATTTTCAAACTATAAAATATTTAAATTTACTCCTCACGTCACCCGGCTGAGATAACTTCAACGGACTTTCGGAGATCTTTAATCGCGACTTGGCTTGGCTCACATCATTAAAATTCAATAACACGAACCGCTCCAGGTTGTTCCTTTTAACTTTTTTCCAACCAAGATTAGGGTTCTAGTCATAGAAAGCAGGAAAAGAAAACTGATAATCTCCTGCATGGGGGCTTTTTTTTTATAAAAATTTATACGCGTTTCAAGCTGTTTTTCTTTTCTGATACAATAGAAAGCCTCACACGAAAGCCACGTTCGGAGCGAAGATATATTGGCTGAGACTAATTTGAGTTTGGCTCTCGCTATCTTTCCTCTGCCCGTATTCCAAATTACCCCCGCCGCTGCAGAATCAATTTTGAACAAATTTTTTGAATAATAAAAGAAACTTACTGTGTTCTTTTGAGCAGCCACAGCTAGGTTATCGTCACGCAACCCTACCCCCCTTGTCCACAACCGAAACAAAAACGAGGGACCGACCACTTTCTTCACGTTGAGATAATGACGCGCTGTCATAAATTACGGTCTCTAACGCTGCTGCTGCTGTTGCCCAGTTCTAATTTATGCTCAAACACCCGTTTTCGGGGTCGAAAAGGCTTTCCCTCTGGTTCATTTTTCCGGTTCGCTCGCTAATGACTGACCAGAAACCAACCGATCCGATGAGAGCGATGCGTGTCTGTGTCTTGAAACGCGATACCCCTCGTCGATTTGACATATCATCATCCCACCGGGCAGGCGACAGGGTCGACGTCAACCGTGGTAATGTGACCGTCAAACCGCAAAAGTTCTGATGGGTGACTTTAAAATTTGTCGTCCGAACCGGAGTGTTTACCGAAAAGATTACACAGTAGTCCCGGCTGCTCCTCCGGTTCCGACTGGATGGGATGCGGCTAATCCGAATGGAATTGCTTTCGCTCAGTACCTACTGACTGACTGGCTTCCGCCCAGGGGAGAGTAGCCTTTGGCCTCGTTACCTTGATACTTTTCTTCTTTTTTTTTTGGGCCGTTTGTTGACGTTTCCGAACGGTTCGACCTTTCCCTCGGCTGCCGGGATTAGCGAAGCGGTCGAAATCGATACTGGGCCCAGCGTGATGGATGGCAGCGGCAGTTTAGAATGGGGCATGGAAAGTTTTTAGGTTAATCGGACTTTAATTGATTTTGGCCCCGGCGAGTGTTGGTTTTAAAGGTGGCTTTGGTGAACGCTGGAGATGGAGGTTATTTTGAACGGAGTTGGATGATGGTTTTGCTACTTTAAGGAATTTTCTAGAAGTTAAAATCATGTTTTTCAATATAATCTGGTGTAAACATCTCAATGGCAATGAGACTGTGGCCAGAGAGTTCCAAGAAAAGATTTGTGCAATCCTTGAATGTGTAAATGTGTGCTTGAAGTGAAAATACAGACAATTGACTGTCTTGCAGCGTCGGAAGCTCTACGTGCTCCTAAGCGAAAATCCAAGATGGCCTGGATCCAGGAAGTATTCTCACATTCAAACGGTTGTGTCAAACGAACTCACTAAATATGTACTCGGTTCCAGGACGCTGTGATATTTACTAACCCCAACTTATGTCTTCTTTCCAACCCAAAGGGTTGCACAGCTCCAACATTGAAATATTTCCATCCTGAGCGGCTGCTCGCTTTAGCCTTGATCTGGGCCCAGGTCTGATTCCTATTGATTTTCTTCAATTCTTTGTTGAGGCTCCGACACCACGAGCCCGAAAGTCAGCCCCTGCTACAATGTCCTACTGGGTTTCAATCCAACGCTTGTTGGCAGATTACGTTTCCGCTCCATTGTAGTTTGTTGCCGATCCACCTCCACTGTCATTCTCGAATTTCTGTTGATATCGGTCTCGGCTGACACAGATGAATTCGAGATCCATTTGTGAGGCCAATTTACACGAATTATGCACCGCAGGCATCGGTTGATGAAAAACTGCAACTTTTGAGTGTTCTCCTCTGATAAACACCACTTCTGGTTGGCGTATAACTGCACAGGTTTCCCGTTTGAATTGAAAACCCGAAGTTCCGTGCCTTCACTTATCTAGATTGATCTCCATACATTTCGTAGACTCTAAAAAGCAGCCTTAGCCTTCTTGATCTATGCTCCCTGTCGCTTTTGGCTCCATCGTCTGATGCTATCTGACTGGCAAGAAGCTGTCGATTTTCATCACTATTTGCTCCGGTAACGAAAAGTTGGAAATTTAAATCCAACGATTTGGTTTTGATGATATTGATAGTGAGACCGGCCGCAGAAGAGCCTCCAGCGAGGTCGTGGAGCTTACTCTGCGTATAAGAATGCCACAGAGTTGCGCTATAAGAGAAACGTCAACATCGACTTCGAAGTCGTTGAGGTGCTTCATAGTGATAGGCTGCCCACGGTTCGGTACACGGTTCGATTATGCTGAAGAACGGTAGCGATGATAGCATACATCCTTGCTTCACATCGGAGACTACCTGTTTAGTGTCGGACAAGGCTCCATTATGCAGGACTCTGCACGTGTAACCCTCGTATTACATCTTGACGCGGTTGACGATATTCATTCTGGACTCCTGTCTGCATCTCACGGTGCCTCACAAATTTTCGTGACTGAGTCTGTCGAAAGCTTTCTGTAGTCAATGAATACTCAAATAGAGGGACTCTTGAAATTCGTTGACCTGCTCAAGGATTGTTCGAAGCTTGACAATATGTCCTACACAAAAGCACGATCCCGTTTGCTAATGCTTAGAATCACGCTGATCTTCTTCTGCATCCCGTTCAAGATAACTTTACACAGAACGCAGTCTTCTCGGATCATGCCGCGAAGTTAGTTGTTGGTTGGACGTATTAACTTGAAGAAGTTGTTCAAAGCGCTCAAACCAAGGTTTCAGCTGGTCAGTGGGGTCGGTTAATAACTTTTCAATCGTAGATGAGGCGAACATCGTCAGTTGTTACGGCTTCCCCGCCCTCGTCTGCCAGAGAAACCACCCACGCTCACTTGTCCTGTCGGCAACAGCACTTCAATTTCTTCTCTTCGCTGACGGGACTCGTATTTGGCTGCTCTGGTTGTCGCCGGCACTACCGTTGCTTTTGCTTCTCTACGCTTTTCAATCTTCCTGCAGGTCTCATCCCACCTTCTGAAAGATTCGCTGCTCGTGTATCAAGTTCACCAAAGAACGTTTTTTTCGTATCTGGGCTCTGTAGTACAGGGTGTGGCAGAAAACAATGCGAAAATGTTCAAACTTGAGTATTGGGTTAATTCGTGTAGCTAGTGACTAATTTCTGTCGAAAGTGTATTTGTTTATGTTTACTTTCAAGTGCTGTATCCAAACATTCTATTTGTTTTTTGCAAATTCGTCAAAATGTTCGCGAAAGAAGTGATCACCAGTTTGTAGCTGGCCCAGAAGAAGCCGAAAGAGATTGCCAGTTCATTTCACCGCAGAAAATGGAGAACGTTCCGGAAAAAGTGAAATTCAAATTTCGAACCAAACATCCGGCTGGTGTCATGATGTTTGGCTTGGTGGCGTCCAACGGTTTGAAAATGCCGCCTGTTTTCATTGATGCTGGAGTTAAAATCAATGCAGAAGTGTATATGTCAATGTGACAATGTTGGAGGACTACGTCCGAAAGGCATGCTCTGGCTTCCGGTGTCGGCTCAAGGATGTTATTAATAAAAATGGAGGACGCATTGAATAAATTTGTTCAAAAGGATCTTATTAAGATAACTGCACTCGAAAATGTTGATATCATTGCTTGAATTTGATTTGAAAGAAGTAGAACAAATTTTCGCATTATTGTCTGCCGCACCCTGTATTGTAGGGCATGGAAGGGTAGACGATCTTACAAAACTGGAATGTAATCGTATTTTTACACCGCGCACGTTTGAATTGAAAATCAGTTTATCAACGCGTTGGCAAATCTGATTAGATCTATATTATGTGAACTCACAAGAGCAATTTATCAGCCTTTGTGAGGCTCAGTATGAAATTCAAAATTGGCAAACTTTTCCACTTTTGCCCCGCTAAAGAAAATTTGAAAGGGTTATTCTTATTTACATTAAACTATATGGTCTTGTTGACGTTGTTGGAGAGATCAACTGCAGATAACCGGTTGGCTGACAGTACGACATCATCAACCAATACGAAGCCATATGGGTACTCAACAGTTAACTGGTTTGATATTCTCCTTTCCAACACTAGTTCTACCTAGTCAGCAATCTCCCAATCTCACAATCTTGTTAACGATTGAGTATGTAGACGAACGCAATGGCCACCTTGTCGCAATAACACTACTGCGTTAGTTAAGCAAGCAAGTGTTAGCAGAATGGGTATATGAAATTTGTTTCGTCGCGTTAGAATTGACAGAAAACACAATTGGAGATTATGTAGCTCATCGGTTTGTCTGTGATGTCATAAAAAGTCACTTTTTGCGTGACATAGTTAGTGGACGTTCATCTCTATCATCTTCTATCTATCATCTTTTATGACGATTTTCCTAATATTTTCTTATTACAAAGCGATTTTGATTCCTGATCTCCCTGACCTGAATTTCAATTCTGACAGTTCATATTTTGAAAATGAACCAGTTTACTTAAAGTCTCGGAGAATTCATGATGAGTGCCTAAAAGCCAATTGTAAACAATGGCTTTAAATGTTGATTCGTTACGAATCTCAGGAGTCCTATGAAATTAAACTACACCAAACTATAGATCAAACATTCCTCTACCAGATGCTGCTTTAGAATTGCAACAGTGTTTCTAGGTTCGTTAGTAATCAACGATTAAACTCATTGTTTACAATTGGCTTTTAGGCCCTAATCATGAATTATTCGAGATGTTATATTCTCCCTCGGAAGTGATAGGAAGTCAATGTTATGTTGCCTGAAAATTCATGCTTTTGAGCCTAAAGAGAGTGACTTTTTTCAAGACTGATTCTGATATTCTGACAGGCTGATGTATACTTTGGTAAAATGTTACATGTCTTTTCTTCCTGAACAAAAAAGGAGGCAATTTACCAAGCAAACTTATTTTATTGCAAATTTCAGTAACGTTCAAAAGTCGAATTTAAAACACCAGTGAAAGCGCATCTAGAAACGAAACACCTAGGATTGCTACTATTTGAATTGCCGTCGCTTAAATCACATAATCCTGCTCAAACTTCAGGCAATGTGCATTTTTCACGTTGAAAAAATGAAAATTCGTCATCATCATCATCCCCAGGAAGCGAACAAAGAACATCTGCAGTTCCGTGCAATATCGATTTTCCAATGGCAAATTTCGTCGTTTTGAATTTTTCCCGTTCCATTCATTCATTCATTCACTCGTTTTCCTGTTCCAATGATGCCGTTCGTCGTGCACGTATTCATCATGAGGGGAATTGCTGCCAGGATATTCCAATTTTTTTTTTCACAATTTACCATCATGTTCCAATTTTCGGTGGATCCCGAAATTCACATACTTATCTTGAATGTCGAGCAAAAAAAGAAAAAAAAGAAAAAAAGGTGACTGCGGCCGGTTCGCTCAATCGAGCCGCGTTGGTGTGATCAGAGACCGAGAACGCACCACTACCAGTCACCGTGGAGCGGTCGTTGTTGTCGTTGTTGTTGATGGGCCATAAAACATTTATAGCGTTCCACGCCCTCTGAACTCGCACGCATTGGGCGCTTCACACTTTCCGTTCGTTCAGTGTAAATTCGGGGTTGAGCGAGGGTGGAGGTAACGGTCAGTTATCGACTTGAATAATTTATTCCGCATCGTTGAGTAACATGGAAATAGCATTGCCGGTTTCTGTGTTCACTAGTTAGTCCTACGAAAACTACGACGCTGGGAGACTGGGTCGTAGTAAAACTATTATTATCAACACAGCGGAGCTGAGTGTGGCTTTGAGCTTCAAACCTTTCAAGAAGTGACGTTGTTTTGCTCAAAGGGAGGTTGGAGGGCTGACCGTAAAATACGTTTACGGTCGGATCTCACTGAATTTCGTCAAAAGAGGGATGTCGAATTACAGTTGGTTCTGAAGCTATTTGACTCAAGACGATGTTCAATTTTTTAGAGAATTACGATGAGTTCTATCAATCCGGAATACCCGCAGGTTATGAACGAACCCTAGTTGGATACGTGTCGTTCGCAGTGCGATGAATCATGCGAGGCGTCTGCCTAATTAATTAGCCCCGCGGTGACATTTCGCCGAACAGACACACTCTTCCCTACGTGCTAAGTAGTTTCTTCATGAATATACAAACGTTCTCTCGCTAGGCAGGTTGGACTTTTGTTGCACGCCTAGATCAAGACGGCGAGATGTGCGTAAATGAAGTAATTCACGTGGGATTATCTCGCAGCAACGGAACACACACACACACACGTGCCACTTGCAGCTGCAGGATGAGGGACCATAGATGGCCCAAATTAACATTCCAGGGCACCCACAGGTGGGACTGGTCGAAGAAAGGGGGGAAAGGTTCAAAGAGTGCTAAGTCAAGTGTGACTCATGTGGACTTTCGTACGTGCCATTCGGCTGTGAGTGGAATTGTGGCAGAACAGTGAGAAATCGATGTTACGTAACGGATTCGTTGGACGAGGTGCCATCGATAGCGTGTGGTATTCCCGGGGCTATTAATCATAGCCGCCGGGTTTCGGTTGGCATTAATATTCAATCGACGGTTCGAGGTGTGAATCGGATTGAATTAAGTAATGTGTGATATGAAGTTTTTAAAACGGCTATTCGCTGGATGGATTGAGTGTTCAAACAGGTGGACAAAAGAATGCTGAAAGTTTGTTGATGGTTGTCTTTTGGCCGTTACTTGAGTTCCTGAGCTCATGGAGAAAGTCAAAGCATTTTTCGATACTGATTATTCTCCTAATCTAGTCTTCAAAGACACGGCATGGGTTCGATCTAGAGATGGGCAATCCGCTCCTGAGCTGTTCCGCTGAATCGATTCATTTCAGTGAGCAAATGACAACCAGCTGATAAAAAAAAGAACCGCAGCTCACCAGCTCACCCGTTCTTACCATTCTCACCGCCCGCTCTGGTCTGAGCAGGGATGCCAGATATACAGACATGTCTGACATGTCAGACATTTGATCATTCATACAGGCATCAGACAGATTACAGACATTATACAAACATTTGAAAAAGGTTACAGACATATACAGACATTCATTTCGGCGAACTTCAGGATTAAAAAAAAAAGCATGGCGATAGGGAAAGTCACATACAAAGAGACAAATTTGATAGCCAATTATACCATTATTGAGGGTTAGGATGACTATTGCAGTATAGTGCTTTTGAACCGACTATCATCGTGGTCAAAACGACCATTAAAAATAGTTGATCCAACATTTGCCATAATGTCGGAATAGTCCTTGCTACCATGATCATAGTCAAGAATACCATGAAGTGGTGAATTCGACCATTTTCATGGTTATTGTAACCATTATATGCGATAGTCATCTTGACCATGATTTAATTGTCGGTATAACGATAGATTTTTTTTCAGAGTATGTCACAGTGAACAAATGACTGACAATCTGAAGTTCACTTATTCGACCCTTGTCGAAGACGTAGCACTGAATCAAACTAAAAATACAGCCATCATAACGAACGTTCTTGGCGAATCACATCGTCAAGGATCGGTGACAAATTGGTGGTAAACATTGGTGACGGTCCAAACCATTTAGTTTTATAATCAATTAGTCAAATGATACCACTGCTATGAAAACATTGGTCTTTGTGGAGAGGACTTTCTATTGGAATGGCAATGAGCCGTCAATTTGAAATGGTTTTTTATCACGTACTCGAGCTTACTGAAGCGGGTGCTACTAAGGTCTGTATCCGCAATAATCCGGACACCTTAAAGCATGAATAAAACATAAATTTCGCATTATATTTTGTTGTTGAAGTTGTTTATTTCAGATTCATGGGATGTGTTTTAACAATTCGTGAACACAAAACATAGTTATTCGGTATTTGCTTAAAATTTTCGAACTTTGCGCTTAACTCCGTCCATTAGGGTTTGTACAGACTCTTCAGAAATCGTAGAAGCCGTCTTTGTCCAAATTTGCTGGTAGTGTTTGAAGTCTTTGATTCCTTGCTTCTTTCCAGAAAACTTCCGCTTCATCAGAGCCCAATATCTCTCGATTGGTCGTAGCTCTGGGCAATTTGGTGGGTTTGAGGTTTTTGGTACAATGTTCACTTGATTTGCTTGGTATCATTCCATCTCAGTTTAAGCATAGTGGCATGATGCCAAATAGGGCCAAAACAAAGGATTTTCTTTGTGACTTTTGATGAACGGTAGCAATCGCTTCTGCAGACACTCTTTCTGACAGATCTCCTTGTTGATTGTGCCTGTAGTGACGAAAGATTTACTCTTTTTGCCAGGTATTTTTTGGGAAATTTCGATGCCTTATTCGTTCTGATATGCTCAGCTGTAGCATTTCTGGCCATAGCAGAATAAAAAGCCACCCGGAAAAAAATAACCATACAACTACAATACATTAATATAAAATAACATTAAAATCTATTTCCGACCATGAATTTTATTGTTCTTGTATCAGATAAGGAAAAAACTTATATTGTCACTACAATAGATCTACAATTCATTCCATATGCTTGGATTTTCAACAATTGTTAAACAATACAATTTATAGTTATTGGTTCAAATTTTTTCGGAAAATAATGATTTTTTCAATAGTTAAGATACATAACAACCCCCCTTTTCTATTGTCGATGTCTCAGTTTACATTAGATTCTATTGTGGTAACAATAACTCCTATTGTCATCTTATAGTTGTGAACAATAAGATTAATTGTACATACTATAGAATCTATTGTATGGTTACAATACATTCAATTGTAAATCTATGAGATTTTTTTTATTCGGGCAGCCCTGGAAGCAGCTTGAAATCCTCCAGGACATAAGTTTCTTCGTCCATAACAACGCATGAAAACTTCGTCAAATATTCGCAGTACAAACGTCGAGCCCGTCCCGTAAAAAAAATTCTCATAGATTTACAATTCAATGTATTGTAACCATACGATACAATCAATTGTATGTAAAATTGAATATATTGTTCATGACGATAAGATGACAATAAAAGTTATTGTTTCCACAATAGAATCTAATGTAAATTGCGACATCGACAATAGAATCCGGGGGTTGTTATGTATCTTAACTATAGAAAAAATCGTTTTTCTCCGAACAAATTTGAGTCAATTACTATTGATTTTATTGTTTCACATTTGTTGAAAATTCTAGCATATAGGACGAATAGTAGATCTATTGTAATGACAATATTCATTTTTATTTTATCTAATACATGAACAATAAGATTCATGATCGGCAATAGATTTAAATGTTACTTTATATTATTTTATTGTAATTGTATGGTTATTTTTATCCGGGGTTCTTCGCTCTACGTTTGTCAGCATCGATAATAAGCGATTTTCTTTTTTTTTTCATTGAACACCTTAAATCAAAATTTAAAACTTTGTACCGACAGATACAGACATTTCCATAAGATTGATACAGACGTTTGAAAAATGTTTCTGGCATCCCTGGCGCCTGAACTATTCGTCGACTCTGTCAAATCAATACACACACTCTCAAAACTGCCTCTCTATCATTTGTTTTACTGTCCCTTTTTTTATCACGGAAAAATTACTCAGTTTTCGTAAAAAGTATAACAACTACTCAATTGAGTTGTTCCACTTTTTACGAGAATTGAGTAACTTTTCCGTGAGTAGAAAAGGGATAGCAATACAAATGAAAGAGAGGCTGCTTTGAGCGTGCAGAAGAGAAAAAGAGAAGAGAACTGTGTAATTGCACTGATTTACTTGTGTTTTCTTTTTTCCTCAAATCGAAGAACCGGCTGTTACTTTGCGATGCACAGTCCAGGGATGCCAGATATTTTTTTAAAATGTCTGCGATAAAAATTTTAAATATCTGAGACTGTCTAAAAAAGTCTGTTGGCTTGTTTGCAATATATCCAATTCAGAAGTCTATTCTTTCAACGAAAATGCCTAATAAGAGAGTGTCATTTTCGCTATGTGTATGATTATGTTAACATTCCTGAATCTCTTTCTTGGATTGTTTACAATCCTACACTATCGTTTCATATATTCGAAGCATTTACGTAGATGAAACAATTTTATATAGCTTTTTTTTTTTACTATAACGGTCTTTCCAGTTTTGTATTTGAAAATCAAAATTAAGTTTCCATTTGATAAATTCATCACACTCCTTTTTTCTTTGTCCAAAAATATCCATGGAATTACAATAAATTACAGAGTCAATTTTCCGTTGTTTAAAATAAGAAGCTGAAGTCGTAATTTTTGTTTTTGTTTCATGCACAAAAAACTCTGCAATGGAACTTGTTGTTATGAAATGAATTCTTGGGTAAAAAGGATTTTTTTGTAGGTAAAGTTGAGGAGCTGTCAACTTGTGTATGTTAGATTTATATAATCAAATAGGTGCATTTTATATTTTTGTGTTAAATAAACGAGTGTTATTTAACGTATTCCGTATTTTACGCAGTATTTCAGTCTAGAATAAGATACATTTTTTTGAAACTCACCCACTTTGGATTTATCTAGATATACTTTAAAAGTGATATTAATCGCATTTTGATACGGTGGTATATATTCTTTAAAGCCGGTATTTATAGTTTAGTTGATAAATAGAGTTGATTGTTTCTTGGTTTAAATACTCAGCAGTCCATTTTCTACGGTAAATTTCTCAAATATGATTAGTATGGTTATGAATCATGATTTTCGTTATGGCTTTATGGCAATGAACCAATATTACCAACGCTTTGACGGTAATTTTCATGCTGCCAATTGCAGTAAAGATTATTGTTTTTTCATTAGTATTTTCTGTCGTAGATCGATGGATAAGAAAATTGCATTTATAAAATCCCTCTCTTAGGCATGAGATTGAACTACCATAGGTAAGGACTCCATGTTACCCTCGAAGGCTCATACGCTGCTTATCTCCGGGTCCATTGAGTCTCCAGGTGGCCCATCACTCACGACTGTTTTAAATATTCAAATATTCAATAAATAGGATAAATAACGCATAACCTGTCACTGAATTTTGATAAATTTTTAACAATTGGCATAATTTTAAATGTTTGCTAATAAAACATACTATCAATACTTTTAACCTATTAGAATATTAAATTATAAGTACAATGCTATAGTTTATATCGCAGTTTTACATAACGATAGTTTTTAATAACAATTTTCAAAAAGCATAATGCACATCACCACAGTATTCAATGTCATAGTTCTTTGTTCTGTCTATGGCTTTGACGTTTGCATTGAAGTGTGTCAAGCAGCATCCCTGTTGATCTTTTCGGTTATAGCACCGATGGCAAAAACGCATCCCGCAAAAATACCTACCTAAATACCTACCAATTTTAAAATATTTCAACAAAGTTTCTTACCGCATCTACTATACTATTCAGATCCTCGCAGGTTTTAAATCTGAAATTCAGAGAATACCTTCATTTGAAATTTAGAAAATATAGTAAATGTCTGTAAAAGGCTGCAACACAAATAAAATGTCTGCTAAATGTTCGCATCGTTAAACAAGTCTGCAACAAAAATGAAAAGCAGGGTTGCGGCTTATCATTTTTGACTCAGGCATATTCATTTGCCAATATCTCCTTTCAGAGGGTCGATTTCAAAATATGATGTTATGATGAACTTGTAGTGCATGAGTAGACCTACAACTTTGTCTAACAGTACATTGCTCTAACTCCTATATCTTCGACATGAGAGCGTATATTCACAGTGATCTTCGCGATGATAATCGCGTGATCTTCACCGCGAATATCATCGCTGAAGATCACTGCGAATATACGCTCTTATTCCTCAGATATAAGAGATAGAGCTATGTATTGTTGGACAGAGTTGATAGGTCTACTCAAGCACCATAAGTTCGTCATGCATCATATTTTGAAATTGAGCTTCTGAGAAGAGCTATCGGCAAATGAATATGGATAAGTCAAAAATGATAATCCGCAACCTTGATGAAAACTCTGCAAAATTACAGACATGTCTGTAAATTTGGCATCCCTGGCACAGTCTCACGCAACGCAAACAAGAGTTAGTTGCAAATGGAATGTATCTAGTTCTACTGTTTGGTGCTTGTGTAAATAAAAAAGCTAAAATCCATTTTATTTTTGAATTCCAAACTTTTTGTCAAATCCTTTTGTGAATGTTTCAACTGAATAATGTATACTTGTCAAATTTCATTGAGTGGTGAATCAATCATCTTGATTATGGTTGATTAATTGAATCAGTAAATCTTGTAATCCTGTACTTCACGAGATCAGATCACATATTGTGAAGCATTTTCTTTGCTAAATCTTATTTTTATCCATATTTTAAGGCCAACCTTTGCAAATTTTAACCTAGTCATAGTCACTCTCACAGTTGTGCGTACGTTGACGTCACAAAATCAAAAGAGCTGGTCAAAAGAATCGATTTATTCCTATGAGCTCTTTAAACTGAGCTGAATTGCACATCTCTAGTTCGATCCCTGATCGTCCAGGTTGAAAATCGCCTCGAATTCCCACGTATTACGGCTGAGACTGACTTATCTGTACCGAATTAACAAAACCCCTTTTTCCCCCAACAGCCACCTAGCGCGGTGTCATCGCACCATAATCACCCACCTTATCAACCCCGTCGGTGCAGAATAGAAATTTCACGCTCAATGGCCGCATTTGAAATTGAAGCGCAAAAACCTACATACTTAACCCCCGAAGGGGGCCCCATCCGGGAATCATCCTTATCGCGGATCCGCGTATGAAGCGATTGCTGCCCATGTACCAGAATCGCAATTTTCCGCGCATAACTTGCACCCTTGTTATTGCTTTCCGCTCTATGTAAATATATTTATTGTTATTGATTTATAAATAATCGCACCCAGCGCGTAATTCAACTCCGGTCCGGGTGACCGCGGCGAGAAGCGATCAGCTAATTTATTGTTATTGCCTGCAAAATGACACCACCCGTTTCCAGTGGCTCGCGTGCGCTCGCTTTCGGAGGTGTAATTCAATTACACCGCACTTGACGCGCCGCGCGAAACAGTTTAACGGTGCCGTTGTTGTTGTTGTTTTGGATAATGCACATTATGTACAATTAATTTGATATATTTGTTTACGCTTTGTGTACTGCTTCTAATGGTGATTTTCTTCCCTTATTTTTCCTTTTTCTTGCAGGTGCAACACGTGTGCTGATCTCATGTTTCGCAAGCTGACATCTGGTGAGTAAGACGGCTCCTCGCCCTTCTTACTCGTCTCCACCATTAGCTGCCCACACCCGCGCGAGCGCAGTAATTGACTTTGAAAGCCTTCGCGCCAGCAGGATCCAAACGGAACTCACTTACCCGAACGTGGAGGGCAGGCGAGTTACAAATTAAGTCATAAAAGGCCATAAAAGCAAAATTTATTATCTTGCACGCTTGCTGGCTGTTCGAACACCCGAAATCGATTCCCGCCGGTTAGCTGGTTACACCGACGACGACGACGACGACGACGATGAAGTGCCCTTTCCTCTCCGAAACCGACCATAAATAAGCGACGATGACGGCGAACGGGTCGAACTCCGGCTTACTCTCTATTACCCGACCCCAGCCGGAGTGGAAAAAAATAAGCAATTTATGACCTTAACTTCTATAAATTTGATACCACCTCTCACCCTCTTGATCGCTGATTGCCCACCGCTCTATCGATCGCAAAGGGGGTGGATTATTACTCGTCCATTTTCGACCGGCCCGTGCTACAATGTGTGCGAGCCAATGCAAAAAAGGACGTGTTATAAATTGATGCAACTTTCCCCCCTCACATTCACGTTGATCGACTTTCCGCCGGACGGCCATGTTTTCGGCTCGGCAGCGGAACGCAGAACGGATGCTGGCTGGACCACGCAGCACATAACTATTCGATTGGTAATAACTTCCGACCTTGGCTGGACGTGTGATGAATTGGGATGCTCTCGCTAGGTGTAAATATTTACGGGCGCAGTTCCAAACCGCAAATCAGCTCATCACTCGAATCACTGTCCGGGGCTCGTCTGTTTATTGTTGTTGTTGTTTTTGCTTGGACTGTGTTTGCCCATGTGTTTGATTATGATTAGGAAAATAATTGAGTTTGAGGTGGTTCGATTTATTTGCTAAACAAATTACCTACTGCCGTCCGGTTTGCGTCGGTTTCGGAGCGAACTCGTGCTGGTTGCGATGACGATTCGCGTTGAAGTTTCAGAAGTTGGTTTTCAATTTCATGTTTATCAAATTGTGTGTTGATATCTGTTTTAAATAGAACTGGTTTGGATCATGAACAGAGGAGAGCTGAATTTTGGATATTGGAAAATTTCACTTAGAAATCAAAAATTGAAATTTCAATTGAATAGCAATTTCTGGTAAATTTTAAAGAAATAATAATCATAACACACACATTATTTTGATTTGTATGTTTATTTGTAAACTCTGTTTCCTGCTTTGCTATCCATTCCAATCGATAGAGGTGTCCATAACTGGTTTCAGTTGTACATCGGATTGCGCGGGTTGCGAGAACCTTATTTATTTACTTCTCCTTTATTTATAACTTACAATCTCTCTGAAGAATCTTTAGCTTTTTATGGAGTCTTGGGCTTTTTCAAATTTACTCATATTATTGAGGTCCTTCTAGATTTGTGAAAATAAACGTATACTTTCACAAAATTGACTTATTTTAGCGATTCTGCATGCGATTATCTTGCCTTATCGAATCCACCAGTGTATCGCCAATCGTAGCAACCATGGCTGGCAAATTACAATTTCTAGAAATTAGAAGAAAAATAAGTATCTTCCATTTAATTCCAACTACCTTTGCTTATCTTCGACAGATAAGCGTATTTCGTCTACAATGTGCAGACTTCTTCAGTGTCTCGTACTAATAACTCGACTTACAATTTCTATTTTTAATTATTTAATTAGTATAAACTTTAAACATTTCTTTTATAAAGAAGTAAAACGTGTTCTTTGAGTTAAATGACACAATTTTTGCTATCAAAGATCATTGATGTGATGAATCTTTATTAAGTCCATAAATCTAAACAAATTTTGGAAAATATTCTGTTTTGTTCTTTTTTGTTCTGATGTGGCAAGTCTTTTTTTTAATTTAAAAAAAATAAAAGGAAGCTGAGCACTTTTCCACAACTTCGTTTGTAGTATCCTTTTTCTTAAGCTCATTGCAGTACAAACGTCAAATATAAGTAGGACTTCAAACTAAACCATTCTTAATGGTTTTAGAACATTCTTGAAAATTAACGAAAGTTCCTTCACAAAGTTTTAAAGCTACCAAGCGCTTAGACTTATTTTTGAATTAGGCCTTTCGTATCACCAGGGGCTGAATAGTCAAGAAGGAAATGCTGGCTCAGGAAGTACCAGCATATCGGTCTAAAACTCAACGAACCACCCCTATAAACACAACTCACGACGAACGACCCCACAAATATTCTGTCAAAATAACACATAGAATCAAAACAAAACCAAAGATTCAAGTATCGGAAAGCATAAGAATATAGTACAAAGTTCAAGGTGTACTAAGACGTTCTGAATCAGTGAACAAATTTTAAATCGCTAGTTTCCTGTTGATTGTTGGTAACATCAAGCATTTATGAATGATTCACATAGAACTAAAACGGCATTGGAGAATAAAATATGACAACATTGTTCATTTTCATCACTACTATTACAATGAATATTGTGAATCTTTAAACGAAAACTGTATGAAGTCTTATAATCTCTGATTGATGGATATCAATGTCTGTAAAAATCTGTAACTTTATCACAATATCTGTTTAATGTCTGCATATCTGGCATCCCTGACAGCAGGGAACCTCGAGTCACGAATTTCATTTAACAGGTCATTTTTTTTCATTTACGGATATACACCATGAAAATAAGTCATGGAAACGTGAAAATTGTTCACAAGAGCAAATGATAACGCCTGCGTAACGGTGATCTTAGTAGCGAAGACATCAATCCTCATGGAAACGAGAACTTTGTTATGGAAATCATGAGTAAGTTCCCGTTAACGTCATTAATGTTGTTGGTTTGTTTAGGCTATTGCAATTCTGATCACGAATTTCTGTGCCATAATTCATTATAAAAATTCATTTTTTTGCGTGACGTAATTAATGGACGTTCCCTTATTTCGGTGCTGTTCCACCGGATTTTGACGTCCAGCAAAAAATTCGAGTCTCTTCGAATACTTTTGTGATCTAATCTAAAATTTAATCAAATACTGCAGCAATAATTGGAGATTTCCATAATATTTTGACACTCTTTTGGAGTTGCTTTAAATACCGTAGCTACTTGTGTACAGTCCTTAAAATAGATCAACTATTAGAAATATGACTACAAATAGTTCACATTCATATTCACTTTTATCACGAACATTGTCACACTAATTTTCGAACTCCTCCTCGGCGTCCTCAAAATCAATTTTCTATAATGGGGTACAATTCAAGAAAAATCGCATTGCGACGGTCACGAAAAGTGGTCAGGTTTTGAGCGTTAATATTTCAGTCATTTATCAAATGATTTTCAATTTTTTTCACCAATCGATTGGATATATTTTTACGCATCAACTTCAATAGGAAACAAGGTTGATTTTGGGCTACATACTATTGAAAAATTCTTGAATGACAAGCCTTGTCTTAAAAAGTATATTAACTCCTTCAGGCCTGTTTATTGACATTACGCCAGAAGGAAAATGGCTGCATAAAATAGCAGACTGAATAAAAGTGTACACTGTTTCGAGCAAATTTTTTCTACATAAACTCTTCGATCGAGGAAATATAAAAAACAATAAGTTTAAGGCCTTATTGACAACCTAAAACCTGAATATGAAGGAGTTCAGGAAGAAAAAAAGCCTTAGTAATACTATAAAGTGTTGTTTTAGAATGTAGAACATATGCATACGTATTGTTTAATTTTTGGTGAAAAACGCTCAATATTTTCGTATCTTTCTGTAATGTTCTAGGTTATCCAAAAAGCACTTGAGATCAGAACTTTAAATCTACAGTTGTAAGTAGCTTTTAGGGCTATATAACGTTATGATTTGTATTCAAACCTATTGAATGAACATTTGGAAAGGTCAACCATATGCAGAGAATATTTTAGAACTTAAACAAACATTTCAACAAAACAAAAAACTTGAGTGATCATTAGACGTTGTGAATAAAAACAAACTCAAAACAGAAGAGGGTTCCTCTCTCATGTACGCATCAAAACAGAGTGCATACAAACAACCGCTAGAAACTATCACAAGCTATCAGTAGTGGTACATGAGCGCGATCCAACACGTTAGTTTAGCCTGTTGAGGTGGCGAATTCGTCCGTGCGTTGACCTACCCCGCAGTGGGATGGTTGGCAACGGTAACGTCCTTGGTCCGAATACTACTTTACCCATGCCCTTTCGCTCAATTTTCAATACTTCTATTCTATTTCCAACCTACCGTGCACTGACGGAACTTTCAACACTTTCTCTTCATATCTTTCATTCTAGCAAACATTACTCTCCACTCTTGGAGCCTCATCATGATGAGTGAACATCTCTTTGTACATCAAAAATTTCAAGATTAACTGAGATGATCAGGTTTACCCAAACTGTCCGTGAGTTTAAAACATGAGATCTGCAGTTGTAACAGTAGCTTTATGCATTCAAACATATTCAATTATTTTTTGGGAAGATCAATAGTCAATATTTTAGCTTTCTGATACCTAGGTCATTCAAACTATTCTGGCGTTCAGAACATAAGATTTACCGTTGTTACAGTAATTTTAATGCAATACAAAGGTACAATAAATATTCAAACGTTTTCAATTAATGTTTTTAAAGGTAATTTCAAACATTATAAAGCAATACGATTTGTTTTGGGTCATCCAAACTTTCCTTGCGATCGGAACATAGGACCTACAGTTCCAATAAAAGCTTTCTAAGTTAGGCAAAGCTACGCTGTGTATTGAAACATGTTCATTGAATATTTTGGGTCTCCAACAGACATTACGAGATAATCTTTTAGGTTATCCAAACTATCCTGAAATTCAAAACATAAAATCTACAGTTGTAACTGTAGCTTTTTGGACCGAACTAAGTAACAATATGTATTTGACCAATTTACGTGAGTCTGTTAGATGGTATTCAGAAAGAAAGATATATTTTGGGATGTTCTAGGTCACCAAAACTACCCTTGAGTTCAGAAGTTAGGATCTCCTGTTGTAACAATAGCTTTATAACCTTTGAAACGTGACGATATGCATTCAAACACATTCAGTGAATCTTCTGTAAGGTCACCCGCCATTATCCGATTATCTTGGGATGTTCAAGCTCATAAAAACGGACACAAGTTCGGATCTTTAGGTATACAGTAGTTACAGAATAACTATTTAAACATTTTCAATGAATATTCTGAAACGTCCACAGACATCATATCTTGTTAGTTTAGGATCATTCAAAACTTAAGACCAAAATATAGTGCCCATGTCCATGTCCAAAATCCATGTCTGGTATCTTCATCCACAGCAATCATAGATTCCAGGCAGATGTTTATTTTTCTTCGATTTTTCGTGTTTTCCTGTTGTTATTGATTGGAAGATAACCCAAAAATCAGGGTGGAAGACAAATGAATAGACAGAACATATAGTTAAACCAAATGCCCTGTTGTAGAAATTGTAGATCTCAGCCGTTGAAAGCTAACGGAAGACGGAGCGAGCATCTTTTGTAGGGTTGCTAAAATCGCCTTCCAACAAATGTCTTTGGGTTCCAGATGGACGCCATCATGTTCGGTCTCCTCAGGTGGAACACCAGAGTTGCAATTGATTTGGCTTTCAATGCAGTTCCGTTCCAACACTGCTTCTCAAACGGTAGCCTGGTGACGTAGTGCCACATAACCGAATCAAACGTTAACACACACTTAAAAACACCAGGTTCTTCCTACAATCACGTCTGGTTCACTTCCAATCACGGAATAAATGTTTGATTTGAATATTTTGTATCGAATTCTGAACAAAATGTTTGTTTTCACCTAGGACAGGACCTGCCAGCTGTTAGTGCAAAAACAAGACCATTTACCTGTCAAAAAAGACCGTTTTTTATTGGTCGCTTTGACAACCGCCTCTACCGCCTCCGTCAAGTTATGTTACAAGCAGGCAGTTTGTTGTTGGGTTGGCGATGTTGCTAGTAGTCACTGCTTTTTTCACTTTTTTCGTTTGTGACAACTCACATTAAATTTTTATTGCTGGAAAACAGCAAAGTTTTGCTGATTTTTTTGTGCTGTAATTTCAGCAACGCATAGAGCAAAATCAAGATTGCTGATCAACCAGCAAAACTGATATTCAAAAAAGTGACAGCTCTGAGCCTTTCTCTCCACAGCAGACTTTGCAGTGTAAGCATACATGAAATTCAATGAAACCTTATCAATTAACGTTTAGTTTGATGCAGCTTCATTTCCCGAACGACAAAAGAAAGTTTTTTAATTGCTTTATTTTCAATGGGATTACTGTGTAAACATATCTGGCAACATTGTAGCGACCCCCGTATCATAGCAATCATAAATTTATAATAGGTCATCTCTCGCTGAGCTGGCAGGCCCTGTCCTAGGTTTTCACTAAATCGACGGAGCAAAAGAAAAAGACGTCCACTTAAAAGTTCGGCTTGCTGCGATCTCGCTTACAAACGATGTCGTAGGTCAATAATTTAAAATGGTTCAAGTGCGGAAGGTAATTGATGTAATTTTAAATGTCCCTTTCCATGGTCATTGCTGGATTTTTTTAAAAGGCTTGAACATATATTACGTCAGACGTACTTTGAAGTGTATTCAAAACATACTCTTTTCTTTACGTGTATTGTTAAGGTGTTTGAAAACTTCAGCTGGACTTATTTTTCAACTATTGAAAGATTATGCACAGAAAAGAATAATGTATTTTAACGGGCACGTAAAATTTCCCCTCGTTAAATTCCAAACCAAAGAAAGCGTAAACAACCAAATTGTTTGCAATATTTCATGCACCATACAACAATGTTTGCAATCTTTCATACAACAGGCTAGATTCAGGCGTTATCTGGTTTAAATTTACATAAAATATCTCAATAATTTCTGCCAAATCTAGCATTCCCTTTATGTGCATTAGAAAACGCATAACATTCAATGTTTCTTTTTATCTGTGTGTCTTTAAAACAATCAAAATGTTGATCATTAGCACACAATTCTTCCAACTCCAAGTATTTCTTGTATAAGAAGGCGAATGTTATCCAGGTAATCATAGTTATTTTTGACCTAGTAAGAGCCCTCAAATTTCGACATGGATTTGAAAATAAGATAGTTAATGGATGGCCTTACACAGATAAAAAGAAACATTGAATTCATAATACTTTGGGTGGCAGCTCGCTCAAAATTCGTTTCGGTTTGACTGAACTTGCATATCAGCAACGAAATCATTCATTTGTAAACATAAATCTAATCAACTAACTAATTAAAAATCCAATTTCGAAATCTTGTTTTCTTTTTATTCAAAAAAAAATGTTTATGAAAATAAAAATTAATCTAGCCAATCTAGTTTATCCTCCCACTTTATGTTACTAGTGAAATTTCCTACAAGTTTAACGACCCGTTGCCGCCTACAAATGGGCACTCCAAACCCTCCAACACTCTCCTCCCCCTCCCAACCCCAAACCGTCTTCAATTAGTGCACGCTCTCTCATTCCTCCCCCCCTCCACCCCCCGGGAAAACCGCAAAACTCAAACAGCCAGACCGGTTTATGATCCCCTTTTCATGGCTCATTTCGGGGACAATAAAACCAAAACACACAACAACAACAAAAACATGCCAAATTAACCAAGTTTGCCTCGGAAGCAAACGCAGTTCAAACCGTTTGTGGCATGCGATTCCGAATTTTCATCTCGTTACCCCGATTAATGCCCATATTATAATAATTTATTCAATTAAACTTGAGCCGAGACGAGGGGGGCATAAATATGTAGGAGAAACTTTGGAACTTCGAAAGCCACAAAACAAAACTGAGACTGAATCGTGCGTGATCCCTTGGCTGGTGGCTCATCGTTTTGTTTTCGTAAAACGGCTGCCATCACGTGATGAGGGGCCCTTCGACGCACGAAACCTCTGCCTTTCCAACCAACAGGGCCAGTAGTGGTGACATCTTCATGACACGATGAGGAAAATGATGGAAAATTGCCTGCTTGCAATGTTTACCTCGGAGGAGTTCCTTTGCGGGCAGGTTTTTGACCTTTTTCTCTCCGGGTCGACTCCCCATAATTGAGTAATTATTATCTCCTCCCCTGATGACGGTTTGAACTTGCCTTCTGGTATTCTCCAGTCATGGCGGCAGCAATAATGTGCTCGATGACGATGATGACGCCAGAGAGCTCATCGAGGATCATCTTTTGGCCGAGGGAGTTCGAATGATGTCACTTTGTTTACGCTGGGTTGAAATAACGGCGGTGAGTGAACTATGAAAAAAAATTCACGATGAGATCATTAAATTCATCAGCTCATCAATCTCTTTGGGCTCTCGCGTAAACCGCCGCCTTATCTACTGTTGCGTAGCTGGTGTTGTTGTTTGGGGGCTGTTTGAGTGTTTGTTTTTCGAGATTCGAGAGCCCCTCGAAGACCGCCGCCTATCGCCAATTAGCTCATCCATAGTTATTTCTTACGACTTACAAAAGCGGCCGGACAGTCGGTGCGGGTGCCGAGGCAGTGAAGCATTCGGCCGGCTTGATTAGAAATTATTATAGCTATGCAAGCCTCCCTTCGGCGGTTCCCTCGGCCGGGGAAAGGTTTTTCGCCATTTCAAATGCAGCACATTAGTCTTGAGATTAACGGTTGAGGCTCATCGTCTCTCGTCT
The DNA here is from genome assembly GCA_034211315.2 of Aedes japonicus. Lineage (NCBI taxonomy): Eukaryota > Metazoa > Arthropoda > Insecta > Diptera > Culicidae > Aedes > Aedes japonicus. The sequence continues at coordinate 106,820 of JASCZW010004940.1, forward strand.
AGTCGTCGCACAAGCCTAAAACACATCAAGCGACAACAAGTGGACTTGAGGAAGGCGGTTTTCACACCTTATTCGTGTCTGGTTTTGGAGGTGGAAAACTGATACATTGCACTGGGGAGGAAAGTATAATTAAGCCCAGTCGGTGCGCTGCCGAGCATGAAAGCTCTAGCTTTCGGCAATACACATTTATGAAGTAGGCCGGCTTCAGACGGCGGCACACGATTGATGATAGTTGAGCTATTTTTCGATTTAGCGATCGAACTGAACCGGCGCTAATGCCGCAATGATTACCTTGCTGTTGCGGTTGGTTAAGGTTGTTCAATTTGAGGGAAGCCGGACCGAGCCAGGTTAATTTGACCCCTCAACAGCTGTCACCCGGTTCAAAGTATTTATTTAGCAAATAACAGGAAACGACAACAACGCCAACATCTTATCCGACGACGCTCAAGTAAACCGCGGAATGGAATGTTTTAATCTCGCTGAAGATAATTAAGTTTCCAGCGAAGGAATCTTTCACTAGGGAAGAGATAAATTAAGTCGATCCGATCGATAAGTTCCCGCCGTTCGCCTTTCACCATCTCACCAACAGACGATCACCGACGCGACGGAGCGGAGTAGATTCAAAATCGATTAGCGCTGACGATGCATCGGTGCTGGTGCTGGTGGACCGATCCCTTCTCTCTACCCTGCTAATTGAGATAATTAATTTCCGAACGTGCTAATACGTCGCTCAGGCTCCAGCAGGCCTTTGCAGTTTACCACTTTTATCACTAACCCGATTTCAATCTTATGTCTCTATTTTCAGCACAAACCAACAGCGCAAACATGACTCAATTTCGAGTTCATCAGGACCAGGACGAGACTGGCGAGCGGCAGAGAGTACACACACACAAAACCTGAACCTGAAATACGGGTGATTGCCATTAGCGAGGTATAGAGTTCCTACGTTGCGAGTGCGAAATTGGTAGGAACTTCATACCGTGCTCTTGGATAGCCTAGAATCAGCTTAGAGTGTTTTTTTTCTCGTCCGGATAAGGAAGTGCAAGTGAAACAGTGACATAGTAAATTTTTAAGTGCGTAAGTGTGTCGATACTTCCTGCGAGGAATTAATCAAGGATTGAAATGATTAGAAGTGATTGGTAGAAATAATATAAACCAACAAAACTATATTCAAAGATGCCATTTGTTCAAGATGATTATTATTGAAAGAAATCCCGAATGAATGAATCAAAGAGTCATTACCTATGCAAACATTTTTTACAAGGGGCTCTTCGAAAATTCATAACAAAAATAAACAGTTTATGATACAACCCAAGTTAGAGTACATGTCTCTTGACTCAGCCTAATATGCAGCGGTCGAGTACAATTTTAATTATAACTCATAAAATATTTGAGCTACAAACGATATATAACTAGTTATACCTTTGCTTAGACATGTACAACACGTTTGCTGTTCGTAACCATGGAAAGTTAACCAATTAGCTTAATTAAGTCTATAAGCACCATATTGGGTCTATTCTTGGATGCAACTTCGTCTCATCATTGATGATTCTTGTTCAAAAGAATATTTGTGAAGTTTATTTTCATCATCTTTTTACGAATTCAATTTGAAAGCAAAATTTGCTATGCTCAGCACCAAATTTCACAAAACTTATAAAGATTAACTTACTTATTAACACTTTATTGACTTTCACACATGATCACTCGGCCATTCCATTTCAAAACATTAAAATTTCAGCTATAAAGATTTTGTTACTAAGGTTTCGGTTTGGATAATCCCTTTGAAAAATTTACAACCGCAAACTCACACATTTTCATTGAAAAAGCTATCAATACAAACGTTTTACTATTTATTAACTACACTAGGCCATAGTTGAGAACATAGGAAACAATGGGTCTACGATTTTCATGTGAAATCATCGTTCATATTTCTACGTAAATTTCTTCTACATCTAAAATATATCGCTATTATTTAAAGTTCAATTTAGCCGAATTGAGGTCATTTGAAGATATGTTGTTCTGCTTAACCAATGAAAACATGGTGGCTAGATAGGTAAGGAGATCCTCAATATCACTCAAATAAATGACTTAAAAAATTGATGAATAATGTCTCAACTGCTGGAAAATAAATCGATCATCACGATGCCAACATGAATTTGCCGAGTATCGCTGGATTTATGACATTTTTGATACATTGGCCGAATTGAATGAAGGAGCTAGGCTAACATTACAACCCGTTACCCTATTCATATATAGTTATAAACATTTTATAGAGGAAAGTGTAAGATGGAACACGATCGGTTTTTAGCTCGTAACAAGTACAATTTTTATTTTTTCGCGGATCCAAAGACATCTTTCGAAAGAAGAACTAAAAGGCCCAAGGAACTGATTATTTATAGTCATAAAAAAAATTATGGCCTATTTTAGAAATCCATCGAAAATTGCAATTTCAAAAAAAATGTTAACCTTTTGATATCAATCGGTAATTTTCGCTTATTAAGCACAAGAAATAATTGCTATTTTAATTATGCCAACACTTTCGAACATTGAAACCTGGAAGAGTTAACACTTGTCAGCGCGATCGTATTGTCGCTGTGAATGTCAAAAGTGGCGCTGTTCCATCTTACAATCCTTTCCTCTATATTTATTACATTTGGCTTGAATGCCTTCAATGTGATCTTTCAATATAATTATTGATCAAGTACCAGACCATGATATTTCACTTGATTTGACCAAGAAATTTGAACACTACTACTAGGTTTCAAAAAGCTCTATATTTATGTGGGAATATTATAAGTTGAGTTTTGGAAGCGTTGGGATAAATCTTCCATTTCAGTAATTAGGAAGAGAAAATGTCTAAACTTTTATGCAGTCTATATAATATAAGCCCAAGAATGCTTATCGAGTGGTAGTCGATCAGATTGTGAATTCTGATCATTTAGAGTTCTGTCAGTTAAATAATTTTGAATTAAGTTCATAATATAGAGCGGAAAATAAAAGTTTTCCAATTTAGCAAACCAACCTTCATGCCAAACATTGTCGATTGCTTTTTCTATGTCTAGAAGAGCAACTCCAGTGGAGCAGCCTTCTGCTTTGTTTGAACGAATTAAATTGGTAACTCATTTGGCGAAATCCAAATTGCTCATCTTCAAAAAAATAGTTTCTATTGATGTGAAGCATCGTTCTATTCAAAATTATCCTTTAAAGAAGTTTACTTATTGAAGGAAGTAAACTTATTGGTCTGTAGCTAGAAGCTTCAGCTTGATCTTTCTCGGGTTTCAAAATTGAAACAACTTTGGCATTTTTCCATTTGTCAGGAAAGTATGCCAAATGAAAACTTTTATTAAATAATTTTACCATGAACGACAAGGGTAATAACAGGAATTTTTTTGATAAATATATAGAAGATTTCATCACCACCCGGAGCTTTCATATATTGGAACTTTTTAGTTATAGTTTTAACTTCATCCAAATCAGTGCCCCAGGAATCATCAAAAATATTCTACCGGGAGTAAATATTCAGAAAACCACGAGCAACCTGATTCTCAATAGGACTACTATAGTAAGACCCAAACTGAAATTATGAGAACTCTCAAACTGCTTAGCAAGTTTTTGAGCTTTTTCCACATCTGTGTTTCTCCAACATTTTGAAAAGTTTCCAAAAAGGTTTGGAACTCGGGTCTAATGTTGACACATTATTTTTAAGTTGTTTGTTCTTCAGGGAAAAGAAGCGTTTTTTAACCTTCTTAAACCCCGTTCACATTACATCCTATATTACGTGATATAGAGTATCTTGATATCAAATGCCATGCACATTATTTCCAGTGAAAACTAGATGTATAGATGCTGATATCAAGATAGTCTATATCACGTAATATCGGCTGTAGTCTGAACGGGGTGTTACACTAAAAGAAGGGTATTAAGATCGCTTGAAAACTTGACTTTTTATCCGAGGCCCAAAGGGCGGAGTGTCATATACCATTCGACTCAGCTCGACGAACTGAGCACATGTCTGTATGTGTGTGTGTGTGTGTGTGTGTGTGTGTGTGTGTGTGTGTGTGTGTGTGTGTGTGTGTGTGTGTGTGTGTGTGTGTGTGTGTGTGTGTGTGTGTGTGTGTGTGTGTGTGTGTGTGTGTGTGTGTGTGTGTGTGTGTGTGTGTGTGTGTGTGTGTGCATTACAAATAATGTCACATCGATTTCTCAGCCATTTGTAAACCGATTCCAGTTCTGCTGACGGCAAATGAAAGCTACAACATTCCCATAGAACGCTATTGATTCTTTTTCATTCGAACATTTCGTTACGAAGATGAACAAAACAGTACTTGACGGCCTATTATAATAGTAATCAAACATTTTAGTACCCGATTACATACTGAACTATTTGTGAACCGATTTTAGTTTTGTTAGCGCCAAATCAAAGTTATAAAATCTTCAAATAACTGGTCCAAATTTCATTATGACTCAATAATCCTTCATGGAGATATGACCAAAACAATACCTGAAAGCACGAGAACAACAACAAAACCGAACAACACCACTCGCACCCATCGATACTGCTTGTATTCTATTGTGTCGCCTCTGGGGCGTCGTATAGCGCATACAGCGGACTAGCCACACTATGCGACTCTATAGAGTTAGGATCGATTGACTCGAGTGGTTTTGAACTGCAACGAGTATATTCGAAAATTACACAAGGTTCCCATTTACTATAACTATACAATTTTCAACGATCATGTAATTATTAAGCATCGTGATTCCGTATTATAATCAAAATTGACGCTTACGATTGTCTAATAATTGATTCTGAGGACTAAATATACGAAATATCTAAAATTTGTGTGATTTCTTCTTTTATATAATAGGTCGTTAACATTTTTAATGTCAATATTTTGATCACTTCGATAAACAATATGTTCAGGATTGACAAACAGTTCATTTTATAGACTGAATGTATGATATATCGAATATCATATATGACTCATACATTTTGCCTTCATTTTTTAGTTTTGGTTGTTTTGTTTTTAAATGTTTGGCCCATAGGAGTAGAAAATTGATCCCTAACATTCCCGTTAGACTAATGCAAATTTTGAAATGTTCTCTCAACATCTTGAAATATGATCATTTAATAAGAAAATAACAAACTTACTAACTAATAATTAGAATTTCTACAGTAAGAATTTTCGGGTACTTTGGAGAAAGTAAACTTTTCGTTCAATAGTCATTATTGAAAAAAAACTTCTACAATATTGCCAAACATTGGTTTTCAGAAAAACGGCCAGTAATAATGTTCTAAATTATTTCATAAGAGATTGATAATCTTTTGGCATAATCAAACAGCTGTTTATTTTAGATGCACAAAGTTGATTTGCTATGGACCATTTTTAGAAGTTAGTGGATAATTTTTCAAACCTTTTATTTATTATAAGCGATTTCTTTATGAAATATTTTCAATATTTTTTTATATTAGATGCATATACTTTAGTTCACAAACGATACATTGTCAGGATCAGTTTTACAAGTTAATGGAATGACAATAAATCTTTTATGGAACATTTGCAATATGTTTATATGTTATCCGTATAATTTAATCGATCATTCCCTAGCTATACGGTACACGGTTAAAAACGGTACATTTTTGACATTTCATGAATAAAATTTATGTAAAATATGGCTTATATTGCTGAATCTTATAGATCATTTTCATTTCTTTATAAATTTTCATCAGAGCCTTATCGGTCATAAAAACGTTTATTATGGAACGGATTTCCTTTTTTATGGATATTTTTTTCAGTTTGAAGTTGCAAACTTAGGGCTGCTCCATTTTGGAATGGCAAACATACTTTTGCATATCGAAAGTAATCCATAAAAAAAGGGAAAATCGTGCCACAAGAAACGTGTTCTGTTCCCTAAGACTCTGGTGGTGAGTATCCTTAAAAAATAAAGATTATCCATAAAATTGAAAAGTCTGATCCATACTTTATATTAAGTTTAGCAATAAAAAGTCAAAAAGGAACCGTTTTATATCAAGGGCATGATCGTTTGAACGGATTACTCATAACTACATGGCAAATGATCCATAAAAGGTTCAATAACTTTCCTGAAACTTCAAAATTGATCCATAGAATGTAGCCCCTAAAATATTTTCGCATGTTCCATACAATTTTTGAAATTTTCCATAAATAAATTGCCAATCTATCTACATACATAGATTGTTAAAAAAAATTGTATACGGCCTTGTTAATGTCTTTTTCATTTTTTTAAAGGGTTCTGCCAATCTGTATTTGTTAGTTTTCTGTTAATTTCAGCATAGCTTATGTTTTTGAAATCGTAAACAAGCTCATAATCAGTATCCTCTAGACATTGCGTACAAGAATCTAAGAATAATGAGTATTCGATAGCATCATGAAATTTTTCATTCGTCCATAATAGGTCTAAAGCTTCATCAATACTAAAATCTTCAGTACAGTTAGTAAAACCAAAATCTAAATTTGATATTGTTCTTTCCTTGTATTCTCCCATACGCGGGGTCTAAATATCTAAATATCAAAATCCGAACATGATTAATTTGATGAAGTACTAGGTGGCTGATTTTATCAAAAATAAGTTGTAAAGCTTCATTTCAACCTCCAATTGATAGCATAAAAGATTCGTTAACATTATCGTGAATAAAATCAACTGTTTTCTGGTTGAAATCTCCATAAATGTGAACCTTGTACTGAGGCTCCAAAACCTGAAATCTAGATTCCCCGATGTTTGGAAATTTGTTATATGAAGCTTTTTTAGCCGTATGCGGAGGAAAATAAACAGACACAAAGAGATGAAGTACATATGTAACCGTGAGCAAGACCTGTCAGTCCTACGCAATATCACAACAACAACTTATTGATATTTCAATAACTGAAAGAATGGTGGATTTTGACAATTCATACATTCAATTTAATTTTAACCGATGAAATATCTACGGATCTTACAGAGGAAAGCTAACATCGTTTTCTATACAACATTGTTCATTCTAAGCAATAGACTACAGAAAACATCACCCAGTAAATTTATTAACAAGAATCAAACTCTAATTTCGCGTATGAACGAAGGCATTCTAGCCTTACGTTCACAGTTTAACGTCACTCGGTCAATCGGTTGTATCGCCTGGAAATGGTGAGATCATGATCGGGCAATGTGTGGCAGCAACATTCAACGCCTTTCCTGTCATATTTAATTACGATCAAATTAATTGCACCGCCACCACAATCTAATGCTATCCCACAGGAAAAAGGCCAACAAGAATCCAGTTCTCCTACTGCAATCGGGAGCGGCACAAATCGCTGCTGCTGGACAGAAAAAAAAAAAACTACAATCACAATCCCTTCGGGCAGTCAACCATGGCAAAGTCACGCCCGGGAGTCTGAACAGCTTGCTGCTGGTGATTCATCCTAGGAATATGCCTGCCTTCCTGTTGCTGCAACTGCTGCATAGAAACCCGTCAAATCAAATTGTTTTCGCGGAATCACATTCGCGACCGGACATTCATTTGCAGTTTTCTGCAACGCAGTGAAACAACAAAAAAAAAAATAAAAAAAAAGAGTCAAATGTGAGCCGGGGCGTTGCAGCGTGAATGTCCGCGAGTAAATTGGACTTCAAAGTCATCCATCATCAGCGAGCCAGGCCGGGCAGCTAACCTCTAGCATGGTGGTGGCGCGGCGATTGTGCCGCTAAAAGTGAATGTTCATCTTGTTTTTATTTTATTTTTTCCGTTTCGCAACACCCGACCGCCACGTCGCCATCGCCGTCGTTGTCGTCGTCGTCGTCGTTGGCGTCGTCGTGTGAAATGCACATGAAAATCGTGTTTTAAGCTGATGCCAAAAAATCGCACCTCTCCAATGATATGAACTTTGCGCAAAAGTAGAATACTCGTCATAAACGCATTCGCAAAAATTCCGGCGTCACACGCGAAGAAGAATCGCCTGATTTGACCACCACCGTCGTCGCCGGGATGTTGTTTTTAGGTGTTGGTGTTAGTTTTTTTTTATTCGGCGGAATTGCTGTGAAAATCGTCACTTTGGGTTGATTTTTTCATGCAAATTCACAAAGCAGACTAGAAACGATGACTTCTCGAAAATAGAGGAAAAAAAAAAATACCATTTGGCATACAGTTTGGGGTCAAAGCCATAAAGGGATGACGGATTTCAGCCAGGTGAATCAACGACCGCAAACGATTTCATTAACGCCAACCATTATCGCATTATCGCAGTTAAAAATGACAAACAATTAACCAACTTCCCAAAGCAGTAAAGGCACTTGAATTCCCATTTCTCAGCCTTCTAATTAATGTCCCGAAAACCACAAAACCATTAGTAACTGAGAAGGCACCTTCCGGTCGTAAAAAATGACGAAGGCGACTGACCGGCCGACCTGACCTGCAGCGGTCCAGGCCGGACGAGGGACACTCTGCTGGGCTTTGTCATCATCGTCTTCGTCGGTTTTGATTTTATTCACATGCCAAGCATTAAATATGTGTCAGATTTAATTGCCTTCGGGGGGAATAATTACCGGCCGAACAAAACGAATTAAAAACAACAATATTAATAATTTCTGCTTCTTGGAAGTTTTACTACGTTCCCGAGCTGCTTAAAGTTCCGTCATGCTATTCATTCCGCCGAGTGTGTCTGTGCAAGTGTGGCATTATCTGACGACTACATTACTTTTTGATTCGAGAAGCCACAGCACGTGTCATGTTTTATTCAACTGCGATGATTGTGGCAGTTGTAAGGTATGACTACTTTTGTTTTGTTTGATCTGCAGTAGTTAAATGGGAGCTTTTTGGGAGACGGATCGTATGGGAGGAACATGGGTCATAAGGAAATCTTCGCTACTAAGGTTATGGAAGTATTTAGAGTTTCGTAGCAACAAAGACACTCCCCACAATGTATAGAAATTAGAAAAAAAACTAGGTGACGTAAGGAGTGTATCGAAAAGTAGTTATAAACTTCCAAATAATAAAATAGGCATGAAAACATGGTTAAAATTAACATACTTTTTCAGTTTATTATAGCTTAACATGTTTACAAAAGATCCAAACGGAAAAACTAGTCATCATGTTCATTTCTGTAGAATGTCCGTACCTTTGATTTGACACCTGCCATCAAATTCTGCACAGTGACCTTTGTGCACTTCCTGGATGCCGCTGCCCAATTTTTCTTAAAAATCGGTCATGTTTTGGGACACTGTACCATCCTTCTTAAATATACGCTTGACTATTGCCCAATAGCGTTCGATCGGTCGCAACTGGGGACAGTTTGGTGGGTTGATGTCTTTTTCTACGAACTTGATGTTATTCTCCGTCAGCCACTGTAGAGTGGATTTGGCGTAATGTGCCGATGCCAAATCTGGCCAGAAGAGAGGAGGGGACTGGTGCTTTCTATACAATGGTAGCAACCTGTTCTTCAAACATTCCTTTTGATAAATCTCAGCATTTATAGTTCCTTTTGTATAGAAAATTGGAGAACGCAAGCCACATGTGCAAATAGCTTGCCAAATGAGCACCTTCTGACCGAATTTCTCCATCGCAACAGTCGTATCTGCGGTTGGCACACGTTCCCCAACAGATTTAGTATAAAACTGCGGCCCCGGTAGCGTTCTTGAATCTTCTTTAACGTATGTTTCGTCATCCATCAAAATGCACTGGTCGACATTGTCCAAAATGCAGCTGTACAGCTTTCGAGCCCTGGTTTTGGCACGAGACTTTTGTTCCGGAGTTTGTTTGGGCACTTTCTGCTTTTTGTACGTCATTCCTGCGCTTGATACGTTGAATCATTCCGATGCTGGTCCTGAACTTCTTGGCTAGATCGCGAGTAGAGGCAGATTTGTTCCGTTGAATATAATCCACAACTTTTTGGTCCAAATCGGGGTTGCTGGAGCCGGGTTTCCAGTCACTTCTTGGTAAATCCTTGAGGGAGCACTCCTTACCAAACTTTTCGATGATGCGTTTTACACTTGTCGGGTGAACATTTACTCTTTTCGCAATCTGGTTGTAAGTAACACCCTTTTCGGTGCACCAAGTGTGCAGAATTTTCTTTTTAGTCTCAAAATCAATTCGCGACATTTTGAATACAACTTTATCAACGGAAATGAATGAACCGAATAATCATTTTTGACATGTAAACAAAGCAAATGGCGCTTACACGCTAAAAATATATACAGTAGTTTATGCGTAGTAACGCATCGAATGTTTATAACTACTTTTCGATACACTCCTTAGGACTACGCAACAATGTTGCAATTTAGATCGATTGATTACTAAAAATGAGAAGAAAGATTAGTATTTTCCATTTAATTAGTATTTTCCATGTAATTCCAACTACATTTCCTCACATGGTGACAATCACCGACGCCAGAGAGACGACTCCTCCTCCTAGACCCTACCTAACCACTCATGACTATGAGCCGGGAGCAACGGCTTTACTTCCCTTCCGAAGGAAGACGTGAAAAGATTTTTCGCCTCAGAAAAACCACCTACGTCGACTGGGATTGAACCCAGACCCACTGGGGTGCCAAGTAGCAGTCACGCTTACCACTACACCTATTGCTTATCTTGATAGATACGCGTATTTCGTCTACAATGTGCAGACTTTTTCAGTGTCGTATACTCACGCAAAAAAAAACGTAGTTATACCAATACAAAATAGGAATCAATTCAACTAAAATTTTGGTTTAAATGTGGACCTATAAAACTGATGAACTAGTTCAACCAAACCTTTGAGTTGAAGTAAAACCTCGTACTTTATAGAATTGAACATCTTGTTTTATTGTTCAAAACAAAATGTTTTCTTAAACCAACAAAACGCATTAGTTGAAATAATAAACAATAATAAAGTATTTCAAGAAAAGCATTGAATTAAAATAAAACTTCATGCTTTATAAAACTGAACATCGGGTTTAATGGTTCAAAACAAAATGTTTTCTTAAACCAACTAAACGCATTTGCTGAAATGATAAACATTGCCGAACTAATACAACAAAACCATTTAATTGAAATAAAAGTTCATGCTTCGTAGAACTGAATGTCGTGTTTAATTGTTCTGCATAGAAAATAACTTGTTGATAATCTGTTTTAAAAATTATAATTGATTATGTTCAAACTAACATTAGAAAAACAGAGTTAGGGACAGCAATTAGTCATATCGTCAGGATTGAGACACTTTTGAACAATGACAATAACAATCGGCAGGCTGACAGTATGATATGTGCGCTCATAAATATATTTTGTTGAAACCCACTGTTATAAATTGTTATAAATCATATATTATTTAAATTAATCATATATTATTTAAATTAATATTACACAGTGGTTATTACTTTAAATAATTTATTTGTTTGATTTGAATTAAATTTTGAATTGATTTGGAACTTTTTCATGAATTGAAATAAACAGAAATCTTGAATTGAAAAGCAACAAATCATTGTGTTGATTCAAAACAGAGTGATTTCTTAAAGTGACAAAATACTTTGTTCAAGCAATAAATTAATAATTTGGGATTAAAAATAAATATGATTGTTATTAATCACACAGCAATGATTACTTTAAATAATTCTATTGGTTTAATTTGAATGAAATTTTGAAATGATTTAGAACTATTTTATGAATTGAAACAAATAAAAACTTTGTTTTCAATACCAACAAAATATTTTGTTGATCCAAAGCAGAGTGGTTTCTTTGCGTGCTAGTAACTCGACTTGTCGTTCCACATCTGATTCCCATACACTAAACGTTCACACTTCGATCTTAATTATTTGATATAACCTGTCTTGATATCTACATTCATACATTTGGCATTCATTAGACAGTGTTTCCAGCCGAAGTGATCTGGAAATATGGAAAATTTGTTTCGATATACAGTGATACCTCGATATAAAGCAACCTCGATATAAAGCAACTTCGATATAACGTAACTCGATATAACGTAATTTTCACCTCGATATAAGGCAACTTTTTAAAAAGTGTGAGAATTACAAAAAAAAATCAATTTTGAAAAGATATAAAGTGTCATTAAACAATTTTAAAATTGTTTGGACATGTTTTCATCTTTTTCTCCTCATTAACCAGTAAAAAAATAATTTTTTGTCAATACAAGTGGAATAATGTTTACCAATAAAACATCGCCTTTGCTCTCTTATACTATTTTACTAAAGGTAGCGCAAATAATTCTAATTACCAGTTTTTGGATTCAATACTTGAGTGGCAACACACTCGTGTATATAGTGTATTTTAAATATAGTTTCATCTTTATTTCATCATAGGGACTGTAATCATATTTTTTATTTATGCCATATCACCAATCGGAAAATATAGTTAAAATTTTATTAGAGAGGCTTGAAACTAATTAGAATTCTTTCGTCTCTCATCGGAATTTATCACAGTACAGTCCTTATACGACCAAATCATAGCCGAGTTATTGGGATTTGTCTTGCTAATTCACTATCAAATTCATCCTAAAAAATCTATACAAACATGAATAGTGACAGGATCTTCTTATGCGTGTTTATACTGATTTATCCAACAATTTCAAGATAAACGTAGTCCGGGTTGTTTTAGTCGTTGGGTTTTGAATGTTAGGAATAGACCTTTCTTGTCAAAATTTACAGGGCGGATTTATATTTTTCCTTGAAAGAGAATCATTTTCTGATATCCCTGATTATCTTACAAATTTTTAAAACCTGAAATTTATTCCGCACTTTTCATCGAAAATCGATAAAATGAACAACAAAAGTTTCCTTGACCATCCCAGCTCTATGCGCCAGTGCACGCTATAAAAGTTTTGACTTTTACTGTGAGCCATGTTTTCAAATTTCCTGTGCGAGTGAGCGAAACAGCACCTACATAATTATAGCAGCGCGCACAGGCTCATTAGGCTGCTATTGTCAGCAATGCAAAAAAAAAAACTTTCGTCAGTCATTTAACCAGCGATAGAAAGTGCGGATCAAATTTCAGCTTTTAAAATTTTGTAAGAAAATCAGGAATCTATAGAAAAATATGCCGATAACGTAAACATGATCAGAAATTGATTCTTTTTCAAGGAAGAATACAGTACTGGCAGAAATAAAGTGCTCACGTTGGTTTATGTTTATTTTCTCAATAAAACTTTTTGATTTGCAGCGATTCAGTGGTAACATATTGGGTCAAAATGAATGACTTCAATTTTTCTTTCGAAATGAGAAACAACAAACGAAAAATTATTCATGTAACTTTATTAACAAACAAAATAAACAAAACAACTTTTTAATTCAGTGGCAAAAATAAAGTGCTCATCCGTGATATGTTTACTTCAAAACCAAGAACATTGAATTTAATATTTCGAGTGACTTCCTTTAGCTTTGATGACTGCTTGAAGACGTCGAGGCATGCTTTCAACTAGGTTTTTCAGATGGTTCTCGTCGATTCTTTGCCAGGCGCACTCGAGGGCTTCGAAGAGCTTTTTTTTTGTTTGTTACCTCTCCTTTGTCAACTTGCTGATCGAGAATTGACCATAGATTTTCAATTGCGTTCAAGTCTGGTGATTGCGGTGGCCATTCAAGAAGTTTTATGCGACATCCACGGAAAAACGTCATGGTTTTACGGGCCGTGTGCTTCGGATCATTATCTTGTTGAAAGATAAACTTGTGTTCCAGTCCAACTTTCAACAAAGACTCCTCCAAGTTTTCATTAATAATGTCTATGTACCTATCAGCCGTCATTATACCATTGATTTGAGTCAAATTACCAGTTCCAGACCAAGCAAAACACCCCCACACCATTATGCTTCCTCCTCCATGTTTTACTGTTTTTTGCACATTCCGATCCAAAAGTCGTTCGCCAGGTTTAACCCACACTTTAGAACGCCCCTTCATTCCAAATAGATCAAACTTGCTCTCATCAGACCATAAAACTTGTTTCCAGAACGCAACTGGTTTCTCGGCGTATTTTTTAGCGAACTCTAGCCGTTTAACTCTATTTCTCTTTTGATTCAATGGGCGACGTACTGCTAATTTGCTCCTTAAACCTGAAGCCTGGAGCGCACAGTGCGTTCTGAAATACTCAGCTGCAGATTTTCCTTTATCACTCGGCTCGTAACTGTTGGATTTTTCCTGGTTTCACGAATAATTCTGGTGTCTTCACGCGGAGTCGTGAGTCGCTTCCGCCCGCGTCCATGTCTATCAGCTACTGATCCGGTTTCCTGAAACTTTTTCCAAACTTTGCGAACACCAGAATAACTCACTCCATATCTGACGGAAATTTTACGCATAGATATTTGCTGTTGACAGTCCCTCACAATTAATTTTCGTACGGATAGGTTAATTTGTTTTGCATCCATTTTCAACATTCAAACGAAATCCGAACCGGCGCGCACATAACCAAAACAAACAGTGTTCGACACCTTCTGATAGGCTGAATGTGCTGTGACAGTTTGGTAGGCAATGCCATGCAAGATGCACTCAAGAAAATTATATGTCGGTTTTGAGCACTTTTTTTTCTGCCAGGCGGAAAAACATTCACATGCATATGATACATCAGAAACTAAGCTATACAAACTTAATCATGATTTTGAATAAACAGAATGATAATGCTATACAGAAGCTGCATTTTGGTCGAATAGACTTTATATTTTTGCATCAATACAAAATTGGTATAATAATGGCAATCATTTTTTAGCTGGTGAGCACTTTATTTCTGCCAGTACTGTATAAAACAGGGGGTAAATTTAGACAAGAAAGGTCTATTGGGTATTGCAAAGTATTAAAATGGGATACGCTCGTTTAAGTAATTGTGACTACTGCGCTACTCAAGTAGTCAATTAATTGACATATTATTTTAATGTAGAAGGAGATGTTCGCTCATCACCATGAGGCACCAAGAGTGAACAACAATGTTTTTTGGCTAGAATGGAAGATGTTAAGAGAAAGTGTTGAAAGTTCCGTCAGAGTGCGGCAGGTAGGAAAATTAACAGATGTTTTTTGAAAATTGAGCGAAAGGGCATGTATCCAATGGTACTCGAACCATGGACGTCAATCTTTGCCTAACATCCCACTGCGGGGTAGGTTGTGGGATGTTAGGCAAAGATTGACGTCCATGGTTCGAGTACCGTTGGATACATGCCCTTTCGCTCAATTTTCAAAAACATCTGTTAATTTTCCTACCTGCCGCACTCTGACGGAACTTTCAACACTTTCTCTTAACATCTTCCATTCTAGCCAAAAAAACATTGTTGTTCACTCTTGGTGCCTCATGGTCATGAGCGAACATCTCCTTCTACATCATAATCGTTACTCCTCGCACGGAGAATACATAACATAACAATTAATGTATATTATTTTAAGTTTTTTTTAAATGACGACAACTCAAAGCTAAGGTTACCATGCCAGCTCAAAATAAGGTTGGTGCACGCAACTGTCGACCTGGGTGACTGGAACCCAGTATAATAGTTGCAGTTCAAAACCGGACCTCAATAATCTACTCGCGCCATTTAATTCCCCCCCCCCTTTCAGCGCGTCGCATGTAGTGCGCTATGCGCTGTCATTGAATTACGATTCCGAGTTTGAACTGTAACTATAACATTAGATACTTTTTTCCGTGTATATTTTCATGACATTTGTTACTCAATGTTTTTAGCAACACTGTATAAAAATCTCCTGAAAACACTGCCCACACTGTCCTATCTGTCATTTCGAAACTCTTGTAGTGAACAGGTTACACGAAGCGGAAGTTATCTTTTTGGAACAAAAAAAAATGGGACGTTCACCGCGTGCAGAAGTCAAAAAGCGAAAGCGTGGTTGTTTATTGTTAACTCAAAAAGTAAGAATTATTCAAGATCTCGAAAATGGAGTGCCAGTGAGAGATATAATGAAGAAGTACAAAATTGATTCTCCTTCCACTATATATTCCATCAAATATGCCAAGATCAGAATTCTCACGAAATTCGGGGAACAGCAATAAACTCTCGCTAAGACAAAAAAAAAACACAAAAACAATTAAAAATCGGATTTGAGCTCTAATGGTGTGTATATTACAGCTAAACGCAGGCGATTCAAGGAACCTCGATACCCAAAGGTGTAAGAAGCTCTTTACATCTGTTCTTGCAGAAAAGGCAGATGCATATCCCGGTAAGTCAAGAGATGCTTCAAATACAGGCCAAGAAATTTTTCAACCAAATGATTGGAGAAGGTGATTTCGGTAGCCGCGGTTACATTGACAAATTTATTAAAAGATACGGTATTCGACTACTGAAACTCAGCGGGGAAAAATTGTCCAGCAATGTGGCAATTATCGATGAGTACACGGCTAACTTCGCAACAGAAATTCGTGAAAAAAATCTCTCTCCGTGTCAGATTTTTAATGCGGATGAAAGTGGGTTGTTTTTTAAGACCACTCCAACGAAAACTTACGTCGATAAAGATGCCATATCAGCTTCCGGACGCAAAATCCTCAAGGGAAGGGTTACCTTCATGCCATGCAGCAACATGGATGGCACACTGAAACTTCCATTAATGATAATTGGGAAATCACACAAACCAAGGGCGTTCAAAAACATTAAGGTGCTTCCAGCATACAACAAAGCATCCAAGAACGCTTGGATGACTAAAGCTCTATTCAAAGAATGGTTTTTCGAACAATTTGTCCCGCAAGTCTCTAATTTTCTTGAACGATCTGGATTTCCGATCACCGCCGCTCTTGTATTGGATAATTGCTCAGCGCATTTTAACGCTGATGAGTTGAAAACCGAAGATGGGTTGATCTTTACTATTTTTTGCCACCCAATACAACTGCAGTTATTCAACCCATGGACCAAAACATTATACAGATGATCAAGACTCGGTACAGAAACCTAATGATGCGAGAAATTCAAGCTCGAGGAGGGGAGTTCGACGAAACCGTTCAAAAGATCAATGTCAAGGATGCGGTCTTTTGGGTTGCCCAAGCATGGGAGTTAGTTTCCGCAGAAGCAATTCGCAAGTCGTGGAACTTACTCTACAATCCACGTGAAATTGAGGATGAGGATGATCTGCCACTATCTGTAGTTAGAAAGAAACTTATTGATATTGCGGAAAGGATTGCATTGTCAGAAGAAATTGACGAGGAAGATGCTGAGTACGCAACGTTGGATGACGATGAAATCGTCACAAGTGTTCTTAATCCTTGTCAAGATGAAGATAACTTCTACGCTGGAGGAGATTCTATGCAGCCAGCACTGGATGGTACGTTACAGTCTGTTAGTTTTGGCGAAGATGATGATCGCTCGAACATAACAGAGGAGTCCACATTGAACGGTTTTGATGTGGTCATCAGGTACGCTGAGGAGAACGGTTGGCCGCTTAATACACAGTTTTCATTGCGCCAGATGCGCACTAAAATTGTTGACAAATTGGTGAATACACAACATTGAGAAATTTCTGAAAAGGTGATAATTTTTTTAAATTGATGATTTTTTTAAATTGATGATTTTTTTTATGTAACTGCACAATGCAAATAAAATGCTAGAGAGCAAAGAACAGATAGTTGGTTTTCTTTATTTTTGTGCTTTATGAGAACGTAGTTTAGCCACAAAGCTAAGTAACAAAAAATATAGTATTGTATAGGCACACGTTGGCCGACATTAGGGGCGTTTCCCCTATATTAAGTGGATCGTAAACACTGAACTGTTGTGAAAATACCAGGGTACATACATTGAAGTGTAATGGAATGAGTTAGTTGATAATTCTTTCTGTGGAATTTTGTTTAATTCAGAAAAAAATAATTTAAAAAAAAAATTCCATGGAAAAGGCTCAATGACTCTGATAGGTGATCGACAATGAGTTCTGCGCTATTTTTGAGTCTATATAAAACAGACTGATTCATTAAAAAAAAAATTTTATTTGCTTCGATATAACGCAACTTCGATATAACGTAACGAAAAAAAAAATTAAGTTGCCTTATATCGAGGTATACCTGTATTTTGATTTGATTGAAACTTTGCATACGCGTTTGCCTTACACGGAAAAAAATCCGTTCCCGGATCCGTGAACTGCAGTCATGAATTCGAGAACAAGCAAAAATACACCGTGAACTGAATCACGTAATCATGAACTAAATCACGTTATAAGATAAAAATCCTGAAAACTTGAACACTGAAAATTTATTTTCGTAGAGTAGCTCCCACGCGTTTCGTAAACATGGATTTTGTACATAGAACAAATGTCTCGTATATTGTATGAAACATTCATAATGCTTTTTATCTGGTGAAATGCTATCATTACACCTTTTTGTAAAATGCACGAGATGAACTTCGTGATGACCAGCCAATTGCTGCTTCTCTTTTATACCGCACTCATGCACGATGGTGTTTCTGCTGGTATGGGTGGAAATAATTTATCTATCCCAAAATAATAATCAAAGCTCTGCCGTGAGCTATAACTTCATGCTCATTAACCAAGATTGTTTTCACGAGTCAGTGTGGCGTAGTGAGATCAACCACGGATTTAGAATCGGCACTTTCCAAATATTCAGGTTCGAACCCTATGTCTGAAACAATAAAAAAAACTCTGGAAAATTCCACGTGCTTGCGCTTTTTTTGTCAATTACATTTTGAGTCGATGAAGTAGATCTGTCAGTCCTTCGTGCAACCACCAGAGAGACGTTTCTTTTTAATTTGTGACAAAATATTCGTAGCTCTTTGCATTGTTTCCGTACAATGTACGAATGTTCATTCTCTTTCAACAAAGGCTTCGTGCTTTTGACAGTTGCGCGTGCAATTAATTACGAATGTATCTTCATAAAAAGAACAAATCAGTTTCGTTGCTGAAAACAACGAATGGATTAGTGAGTATTACTTTCGATTTTGTAATATAAACTAAAATTAACTTTCAGTGAACTAGTTCACGGTCCGTTTTCATTTTCGTGAACGCTTTTGTTTCTGTGTAGAAGACTGAGCAATTTCCGCGTTAACGTAGATTTTTGTGACTCATTAGTCAGTTTTAATAAGGGCGTAAGCATTTTAAATAACACTTCAATCAATAATTTGTCGCCCGAAAACCTTTGGTTGTACAAAAAAACTGTCTTAAACAAGTTGTAAACCTATGTGTGAAGGTTGTGAAGAAAAAACACTGAGAAAAAAAAAAAATTGCGTTTGAAAAAATCGACGATTAACATGAAAATTTAAATATCTCAAAAATCGATTTTCTGATTCATTTTTATGTTTTGACTGTAAAAACTTGAGGTTATTGTGCTCATTTCAGCGAAGACTTCAAGATAGAAAAATGTCAGTAGAAATAGTTTCTAGAGCATTAACTTTCGGTGCATTTCTCAAAGTTTAAATATTGGCGGGAATAAGAAACGTAGTCTGGTAATATAATCTGTTTTAAGAGCATTAATAAGTGCATCCGTCCTCGAGATATTTGCGATCCTTTGTAAATTCAAATCAAAATATAGCAAATATGCTGAATGGCATTTTTTCGCTACTTCCCATGGCAAGGGGCCATGCTATGTAATTGGTGACACATTAAAACGAATAGCAAGAAACGCAAGTATGGTTAAGAGACATGAACACCCAATAACAAATGCAAAAGAATTATATGATTGGGAAAATCAGAAAAATAACGATTGCTTAACGAAAATGTCATTTTGTTATATATCTTATGAAAACTATGAGTTACACAATATCTTTCAGCAAACTAAAATGATTACTGGTACACAAAAATATCACTCTTTTGTTCGCGTTCAGATCATCAGATAGAGGCAAAATTGTTTTCAAATGATGTAGCACCAAGCCATCATAGTATATATAAACATGTTAAATGAAAGGGAACTTTTCGAAACTAATCTAAATGTAGAAACAGTATATATACTTCAGTATGCGCATAATAAATTGGAAATACAAGTAAACTAAAATATAAGAAAAAAATTTCAATCATTTTCCCCTATTTATTATGCTGCTTATAGGGAAGCGGAACCTATGTTGAGCTCAATAAGCAGACCTCCAGTGGAAATCGGTGAATGTGCACTGAATACCGAACACTGAGTACACAAGTTATTCAAAATTTATTCGTCTACTTACCATTAATCGTTTAGCAATACACAAAACATTCGATTCTAAAAATTTCTTCCAATTTAATACGGAAAAGTTGCCACTGCTATGTTTCTATATTGATAATATCACGAAAAACTTTAATCCCATCTGTGTACATATGTTAATCGTACTGATTTTGATCAAGAAAAAAATACAAACAAGTTAACGCTCTTCACTACTACACCCAAAAATGAAGTAGATCATTTGATAGCATTTCACGTGTGTTGAGTAGCATGCATATAACCAAGACAAAATGAAAGGGTTTGTTTGTTATTATTCCATGAGAATGTTGACAACAAAACTCACCATAGCGTTGGGCATTGAATGCTCTATGAATGGTTGAAAACGCACACCATCGTTGAGGTGTATGCTATACAGTATGTAAGCACTGCAACATCAAGCAATTACGTCGATTGTTAACACGGTTCAGAATAGGTGCAAGTGTATTTAAATTATTGTGAAAATTAATCCCATAGTTTTCTAGTATTTTACCATGTATTTGTAGATTCTCGTGTGGCTAGTGTAATAAGTGAAGTGTGATTTTTATGATTTGTTTAATTACGCAACGAAAATGGGTGAGGATATTGTGCAATTAAAGAGAAAACTTGGAGTCTGGCTCGAGTATATTCCTTAGAACGGTTAGATCAATACGACGAATTTGTAGAAAGGTAAGAAATTGTGTTGAAAATCTGACTGCGCATTATTTTTACGAAAATTAAGCCTCCGACACGTTTTTGTAGCTTTTGATTATATTCAAGATCTTATTTTATTTGCCAGAATTATATATTCTTGGTTACTGCGTCCATTTATTGGAGAAATTAAACATCTTTTTACGTTTGAAGTTGGATGGCTGCAGAATGTGATGGATATATGTACTATGGTGAGAATAGGTTCCGCTTCCCTAGAATGGTCTTGCTGGCTGGGAAACTAAACGCATATTTCGAAAAATGTTTTTTATTTTGTGATGCTGGAGAACCGCGAGTAATTTATGAAAAAGCCGTATTTACTGCTGGTATATTCTGCAACATTGAAACACATTTATTTTGGCATATAGTTCAGATTTTAAAAATGCCTTGAAAGTTGACCTTAGAGACACTTTTTTCACTTCAGATCTCTCCACCCTGAAGTTTTCTCCAAGACTGACGTAAGGACTTCAAGTCTTTATGCACAAGGTATAAATTATACAATAAGAAGCAAAATAGGCATATGTTAAACGAAAATTTAAAAAATACGATTTGAACCATTTTATCCCATACCTTTGGACCGTTCATCTAATCGTCTTGCTGTCTAAAAGAGAGTTGTAGGAAGCATAACAAACATTTTGAAAAACATGTTGTGGTTACTGGAGAAACGCGAATGACTTATGAAAACGTCGTATTTTTGAATGATATTCGAATATGATAAAATTAAAACGCAAATATCTCGAGAACGAATGCTCTGAAGAAGATCACCATCAGCAACTAAAAACTTGTCATGCCTGGCCAAAATCTTCAAAAACCAGATTATATCATCAAAATACGTTTATTCCCGCCAACATTATTTTTTTTTAGAAATACACCAAAGATGATAATCTATCCTTGAATATCTGTTTAAGTTTGCGTAGTATTTTAAAGATTTTAGATTTAGAAAAAATAAAAAAATCAATAAATTGGTTTTTGAGATATTTAAATTTTAATGTTAATTTTAGATATTTTTCCCGAGAAATTTGTTTTTCAGTTTATATTGTTTTAATTTCACACATAGGGCCACAACTGGTTCT
This sequence comes from Aedes japonicus, assembly GCA_034211315.2. NCBI lineage: Eukaryota > Metazoa > Arthropoda > Insecta > Diptera > Culicidae > Aedes > Aedes japonicus. Next base: position 128,648 of record JASCZW010004940.1, read on the forward strand.
TAGACAGTTTTTATTTGTACAACCAAAGGTTTTCGAGCTTCAAATTATAATTTGAAGTTCTATTCAAAATGCGTACGCCCTTTTTAAAACTGACTCTTGAGTCCAATTTTTTTTCCCCCATCAGTGGAAAAAACTTACTTACGTGGGTAAAACGTGTGAACAAATTTTCAATTTAATCGGAGACATTCGAAGTTTTTCGGCAGGTCATTTCGGCTTGAAACGCTCTGGAAATAAGGCTTGTTCGCGACAAAATCTGGACGCCCCTAATTACTTATACATCTGGAAATAACAAACAAAATACTTCATCAACGCGTGAAATATTTCGCAGACTGATGAAGAAGTAAACTCAAAAGTTCTTAGTTATACAGGTATTGAAGTAACTGTTATTAGTTTTGAGATGACTAATAACGGATGTACAATAAAAAATGAGAAAGATTTCAATACTTCTCTGTAATTTAATTCAAGAGCGAATTTTTTTTTCTTTCCAAGAGTATTGCTCTATGCATTTAAAAAAAATGCTGTATATCGCCATATCGGACAGAGGGATTCCGAATCCGTGATTCAAGCCTAGCTGTCGGGCCATCAATAATCAGGTGTACCAGGAGGAGTGTTTTGAGAAAATTCTGCTGCCGTTCTTAAAAGAGCATTATGCGGATGGGAAGTACGTCTTCTGGCAGGACAAGGCGTTTTCCCGTTACACCAAGAAGATGTCCCAAGTAAAATTTTTAATTTTATTCCAGTCGTATAGCACTCCTCCCGGCTTTGTTGATAAAAGTGTATTCAAAATTATTTTGTCCACCAACACTTACTCTATGCATCTTTAAAACCGAAATGTGTACAAGTTCGCCCACTTTATAGACGGTTGTGAAAACAAAATAATAAAACCTTCATAAAACCATAAAGATTTTTTTAAATGTGCTAGTGAAAGATGTTATGACCACTTCAGAACCTTCATAGAACCTATTGGCTGCCATCAAAACCAGCATAGGGCCAAATGGTCACAGCTGTCAAACTTCACGGTGATATCGTGATTGGTTTTTGTTGTTCTGCTTTGTTCGATTCTCTGATCTTTTGATTTATTTAACAGTAAATAATAGGAAAGAAGAAGAAAGTTCTAGTGTTGCGGGAGATTTTGTTTGATAGCAAAATATCCAAAACTAATTTGTTTTTTTTTTTATAGCGTTTCATGCTCAAAATCATATGCGCGTTTAATTTGATGAATATTAGCACGATAAGAGTCGAAAATAAATGCACCTAGGAGATTAACATTATTAAAATCAAAATTGAAACAAATATATTCAATAAGGTTATTTGAAAGAATGCCAAAATCTCTGATCCACAGGACAATTATTTCATATACTAGGTTCCTAAAAAGAGAGTATGTTGAGAAATAAAACTGAATTTGGCAAACAAAAAATGTTTTCGTGTTTGATATTAGGGAAGGTCCATTAATTATGTCACGCAGTAAGGTGGAGGGGGTTTGAGAAAACGTGACGATCCATACAACAAAATTTGGAGGTCCATACAAAAAACGTGACAATTTGGTTAAAACAGTCAATTTTTGCGTGACGTAATTAATGGACGTTCCCTTAAAGGGACTTTTCAGGCACTTTTCAGAATTTTGATATGGCGATTGGAAGAAATCCCAGTTTTCCCAAAACGCCAATTTATCTACTATAAAACTATTTGGTGATTTGGTGACTTTCCTCAATGCCAATTCGCCGTTTAAAGCATTTACAGGAGGCAAAATGGTTTTAAAATGCTTTTGGAACTGAAAGTAATAAAATAATTTGAGTGAGTCCTAAAACGGCATTTCAAAACAGCATTTTACGAGTTCATAAAGTCAAAATAGAACCTTTGATAGGAGTAAAAAGAACTTCAGGGGATAAGGTTTTAAGATCGTTTTAAAGAAGCTGTGTAGTTTCTCATAAACCTGACTAAAATTTGAAACCTATTGGCACCTCTTGCTGCCACAATAAAATCAAATTGATTTCTTGTGGTTTCAATAAAACTTTAACAAAACTTAATGAGGCTGGATGGTTTTGACAATGTTACTTGGGATTGAACATCTGCTAGTGAAACTTGCACAGCATAAACAAATACACATTGAACTAATTCCACCCACAATTTCAATAGAAAATACCTTACAGGTAAAAAGTGGTGCAATTTGATTCCGTACAACCTTTGAAATGTATGGCACATGAGATCAAGATATACAATAAAAGGTAATATAGGGTAGGGAACGCGCCCCGATGGGTGCACCAGATGGAGCACCATACTGCAACAAATGAGCGTTGTAGGTTAACGTTTACCCCGTGCTTGGAATAGGGTCTCGGGGAGCTTAAGCGATTCCCTACCCTACCTTATATTGCGGATAGATTACACAGGTCGACAAAATCTGAAAAAAAAGTCTTGAGACCCAGAGCTCCATGCCAGTCTTTGTAAGTTTGGGTCCCAAAACCACCGAATATCTTATTCAGATGCGATTTGCATTTTTCTTCACGAATTGGAAATTTTTATGCATTTTGGGACCAACTCAAACAACTTCTGCAAACAACTTAGTAAAAAAAAATGAGTCAATTCGATTGCACCAGAAAAAGTTATGGAAGGCTGCATATTTTAGCAAAAAAACGCAAAGTACAGTAAACTCCCCGAAAATCGCGGATTCCTTTGATGGTAGACTCAAATGATACATGGGGATTGACTATTGTTGTTTCATCAGAAAATATCTTGTGATCTTTCGTATAAAGGAAGTCACTTTCTTTAGCTAAGTAGTTCAGTAGACCAGAACCTTCAGGATGGTAAACTTAAAAGCTCAGAATTATCTCACTACGCGGTGCTAGTGTGTTTGTAAACATACTTTATAACCTGAATCTCGAGATCCTTGACACATAGCAAGTTGGCGTCTTCGACAAATATGTATGGTTAAGTGAGCCTTTTTGGATGGTGTAAACATTAGTTAAGAACTCGCCCGCTACGTGGCGCTAGCGTACATGTGAACTTTATATATTACCTGTATTTTGAGACTACATCGTGTATAAATTTACTGTTTGTAGGAAAGTTAGTTATGAGCTTCCAGACGCTCGACTCAACAGTTCAGAATTATTTCACTCTGTGGCGCTAGTGTGTCTGTAAAGTTACTGTATAATATGGACCTCGAGATTATTGAGGTATGGCAAGATGGCATCTTCAAAAAAATATTCAGAGCTTTTAGCTTTTTTCACGTTAGATCAGAATTCGTCGTCCGCTAGGTGGTGCCAATGTTCATGGGATTTTTTGTAATATCTGTATTTTTCTTTCTAGATCATGTATGAATTTCTTGTTTTCATGAAATTTATTCGAGTAATCATGGTCTTTCAGCCCGAAATATAGCATTTGGGACCCAAGCTAACGAAGACTGGCGTGGAGCACTGGATCTAAAAATCTCTGTCGACCTATTATTAGTCATTTGGGACACTTTTACCCAAGAGGCTAGTTTGATTCACCATCATTAACTGATATCCATGTGAGCTGAGTATATAACTCAAACAAACTAATTATGTGAAAATTGTAAAAATTTTAGATGAAGTTGTAGAAGGTAGATTGGATTTTTTACTCTATTAAAGAGATGAATAATAAATAAAATGTGACTTTCAATATTTTTTTAATATTTATGAGATCAGTAGACGATTCATTACCTGCGGACGCTTTGCTTTTCGCCCGATAACAGCGACCTCTCTCGGCAGCGGTTCTTGGCTGCATGGACGGACTTTGATTGCTGTTCCTCTGAACGCTTGAGCGACTCACGCCAATACTTTGCAGCCATTTTCTGCGACATTTCATTTAGACTTTCTCAAAATTATTTGATTCCTATCGAATGGTAAGAACTCTATCCAAGGCACTAGAACGTATGAAATAAATTCTAGCAATGATTTGAAAAAAACATTACCAGTTTTAAACAACTAGATATAAGAGAATGATGACTTTGATAGGGAAGTCATCACATGCCAGCAAACAGCGGGCAGCGATAGCAAAAGAGTAAACTTCAAACAAGTTATTTAGTTATTGGTTATGTTCAATACTGAATCATGTTCTGAAATATTTATTATATACCGCCAGCAACTAATCCGCTACGCGCAACTAGGAAGTACAATGAACTCAACCTGTACTCTATACTGTAAAATTTGTGCACATGGTCGGTCGGGCATGTTGCAGTTTGGCTAGAACTATCCGTTATAGAATTTAATTTATTAGTTTTTCAACGCTCTCTGTCATTTACCAGCCAGGGCGTGGTAATAGAAATTTCATCAGCACAAGAGAAAAATTTAAAAGAACAAACTAGTTCTTGAGTTGGCAAACTGATTTGGTCGTCCTGAAAAGGACGGATTTAGTTAACGGGGGAGAAACATGGTTCGCGATTGAACTTGGGCTTTCTTCTTGGTACAGCGCCTCGTCGTTGCACATTGACCATCTGCTGGTGGCGCACAGTGGAAAAATTCTGAAAAAAGACGGTCAAAAACAAATTCACCCTTTTGTCATCATTTTATCGAGTAGGTGTCTTCAGAAGAGTTGCTCAAAATATTATTCCTCTTTTTTTGAAAAAACACGCCTAACCTTTCATAAGGGCATAACTACACTTTCATATGCATACTTTTTCCAGCAACGAGATAACGGGTTGTTGTCTTCTACAAAATTGTAGAGCAAGTAATTTCAAGAAAAGTTGCTCAAGACATTAAGTTTCTAGAGGCTAACGTTAAAGAGACATAAATGGTTTTCTTTCAGCACTACCTTAAAACTGGTTTTTTGAGATAATTAGTACTTTGTTCAAATTTGACGATTTTAATGTGTTCTAAGAAATTGTAGGAATTATTATTAGTCTTCTTCTAATTCGTTGAATATTATGACAAATCCGCAAAATTAATTGACTAATAACTAGTATTATTTCCAACAAAGATTTTTCTGGGTACCCTTCAATATTCAACTCTGAAAATTTCAGAAGTACTAGTTCATTAGAAAATCTTTCAAATATAAACGGTTTGAGACCGCGCCAGCACCTGCCCAGCTTTTTTCAAGTTTGTTGAGCATTAGGTCACATACTGTTGCTATTCATATCATTTCAAAATAAGGTTTTACTAAGTACCCTTTGGTACCCAACGCTGAAAATTTCAAGATTACTAGTTCATAAGATACTCTTCCAAATACAATTAATTTGAGACCCCGCCAGGATCCGCATATATTTTTTTAATTTGTTAAACATTACCTTACATGTGATATATAAATTGGCTTATAACCTGTACTATTTAAAACTGACGTTTTACTAGGTACCCTTTAGTACCCAACGCTGAAAATTCCAGGAATACTTGTTCATAAGATAATCTTTCAAATACAACCTGTTTTAATCCCCGCCAAGACCCGCCCACCCTTTTTGAGGCGGTTGATTATGACGTCAAACAGACACTTCAATCACTATATATCAAAATGTGGTCATCAGAGAGCATTGTTGTGTTCAGCAAAAATGTGTATTATAATAATTCCTACAATTTCTTACGGCACATTGAAATCGTCAAATTTGAACAAAGTACTAATTATCTCAAAAAGCCAGTTTTAAGGTAGTGCTGAAAGAAAACCATTTATATCTCTTTAACGTTAGGCTCTAGAAACTTAATGTCTTGAGCAACTTTTCTTGAAATTACTTGCTCTACAATTTTGTAGAAGACAACAACCCGTTATCTCGTAGCTGGAAAAAGTTAGAATATGAAAGTGTAGTTTTGCCCTTATGAAAGGTAAGGCGTGTTTTTTCAAAAGATGCGGAATAATATTTTGAATAACTCTTCTGAAAACACCTACTCGATAAAATGATGACAAAAGGGTGAATTTGTTTTTGACCGTCTTTTTTCAGAATTGTGCCACTGTGTGGCGTGGAATGATTCTTCAGCAGCTATGTTTCTCACAGCGAGGTTGACGGGAGCAACGGCACTAACAGCCAACTGCGCCAATGCCTATCTGGACAACGACGGCTCGCCAGTGTACACGTGAAATAATCCACACATAATTATTGGCAAAAATCCATAGAAAATTCCATATAATACTGATGTGTTCACACATAAACAGCACCCTCTTAGAAACACTAATGAAGTTCATGTGGCAAATAAAAAATATGTGTGGCCACACATAGTGGTTAAGTGTACACATAGGAAGTATGTGTGGTTACAAATAGATATCATTTGTTGATTATATTGCAAAAAATCATAGATGGGACACATAGATATTATGATTGCTTTTTTATCAGTGTACCCTTCAGGGTGCTTGCTACCGCCAAATGCGTTCCTGCAGCAGACCTTTGCTCCACACAGCTCCACAACTGCCGAAAAACTAAATATTTTTTTTTAGTTAAAATTGTCCTTATTGCCATGGAATATGTTTTTTACCAATGATTTACGTTTTAAGTGGAAAGCCAGAGGGGGCCGTCAGCTTCAGTTTCAACCTTATCTATTTGAAGTTTTTATTTCTTTGGTTCATTCAATCTATACTATTTTTTTCCAACAATAGGGAGCGTTGGATTTTTAATCAAGAAAGAAATTTATAACCTACCTAACTACTTTTAACATTAAAACTAACGTGTGAAATCACGGATGAGCTGGAGAGGAGATCCGGCACAGGACTCTCTGAACCTAGCAAGGGTTGATGTTCTTCGTTCTTCCAACACCTGAAGACCAGCCAGGCGATGGATCTCGGAGTTTCTAGTCGTCGGTGGACTGTTCAGAATCATTCTCAGGAGGTCATTTTGAATGATCTGTAGTTCAGCATGGTGGGACTTAGCGCATGATTCCCAGACTGACAAAGCGTATTCAATCACCAGTAGGATGATTTGCTTGTGGATAGCAAGCCATTTGCTTTCAAGGGTGAGACCGAGATAAACTACTTCACTCGACCATTCGATGGGATTACTACCGAGATGGACTTTCACATTACAAGGCGGAATAGGCCTATGTGATTTTGAATGTGGAAACAGAATAGTCTGTGTTTTTGTTGCATTGATGCAAACCTTCCAACTGTTGAAACAGTTGGACAGAGCATTCAGGCCTTCCTGGAATTCACGTGTCAGAGCTCGAATCACTCGACCCTTGTAGATGATGGTGGAATAGGAACCACTCAAGAAGATCTGGAATTGTCTATCCGCTAGGTAGTTTTTGGTGATTTTCATGAGGAAGATCGGGAAGCGGAATCAATGCAGCTTATACACAAGACCATCATGCCAATCATTACCGAACACCATAGCAGATGTTTTTGAAATAGGCTTGTTCCGTCTTAAGATGTTAGTAACCCTTGACAACTGGAGGACTGTGGAATAACCTCTCCTAAATCCGAACTGCTCTGGGAGGAATATGTTATTCTGATTTGAGAATTCCAGCAAACGGCTGAGGATCAGCTTTTGGAATAGCTTCGAGATGGCCGATAGCTTTTTGCACTGGTAGGGTGTTTGCCAGGCTTATAGATTGGGATTACTTTAGCTAACTTCCAACGAGATGGGAAGTAGCCAAGCTCCAAGCATTTGTTGAAGACCGCGGCCAGGTCTACAAAAAAGGCAATGCTTAAATTTTTCAACTCAAAGTTGAGTACTTCATGGACACCTACGGCCTTCACGTTTTTGGTTGTTAAGATAACTGCTATCACCTCATCAGCAGTTATTCTTAACTTATCAGGAACAACTATGGGAGATTTTGCTACTCTAGATATTACCTCCAGTACGGCAGGCTCATGCGGACTCACCATGGCGTGACCTAGTTTATGGGAATCCACAAAGTGCTGGCCAAGTGAATTGGCTTTTCCACAGGTGTTAGTAGTAGCGATGGGTCCGTATTTTGATCGCGAGAGAAAAGAGGCGTGATAGGTCTTGGCTTATCTTTAAGAATTTTAGTCATCTTCTCAGTCAGGGAATGAGCAAAGATGGTTAACAAATTCTCGATTTCTTTGATCCATCAGCCCTGGCTTAGATGATTTTTTTAAGACAATTAATGTTGCTTTTCAAGTGGGAGATGTCAGAACGTCGTTATTGGCGTCGAATAATATTACGGAGTCGAATGAGATGTTTAGTAGATCTGTCTAGGTTCAGAGAGTTACTCAGCAATCTGGAAGCTGGCACGTGTTGAGAGCCTGGGATATCACTTCGTCGATTTGTTGCAGGCACTGGTCGATGTCTTCACATGACTCCGGTTCAGAGCCGTAGTCAACGGATGAATCAACGCACTGCAGAAATCGGGCCCAATCAGCACGATGAAAATTGCGCCAGAAAGCTTGGAATCGGTATACGGAGAAAACTATTTTGGCCACCACCGGATAGTGGTCCGAGCTGAGTTCCTGATGGACGACAGGATCAAATATGTTCGTCATGTTGATAAGGAAGACTTCCACCCCATGCCTGGTGCTTCACGTTGAGGTCGCTGGCGATGATGAATTGCCGAGCCGTCGCTGGTGTATGTTTGCTTGGGGCAGTAGGCCGCGATGATGGTGATTGGGCCGGCAGAAGTGTCCACTTCAACTTCTGCGGCCTCGATGACATTCAGCCCGATACTGCGCAGTGAGCTGGGCGGCAGCTGATGTTGAGCCGTAATGCGATGGCCACTCCTCCTACACCTGAGTGGGTTCAATCCAGCCTTACAATCCGAAAGTCGGGGATGTAGAGATTCACCTAAGGCTTGAGATGCGTCTCTGTGATATCCTGCCGATATCCTTCTCTGTTAGGAAATCGATGAGCTCAAGGGTTTTGTTCCTATCAAAATAAGCGTTGAACAGCACCCTGCTGGCGGCTTCGATTTGTTGTTCCTTCCGCTACCGATCGACTTAGCCCTTTGTACATTGTTAGTACGAAATCCATCATCTGGTCCGGGGAGGTAGGTCTAGAGCTTGAGCCAGAGATTCTACAGGTTGTGGGAGGGACGTTTTGCACTGACGGCGCTGTGGCGGCTGTAACGAGTCGTTGTTGAACTGAGAATGCAGTCTAGCGACTTTCATAACGATGGTTCAACTGGAGAGGCGGAAGATTCGGCACGCTGTACCTGAGCGGCGGAAAGTTCTCGACCGTATTCGAAGGAGATTGATGGTGGTTTCACCCATTCAGGTTTCAGGTAGACGTCTTTCTCCGGATTTCAATGAATTCCGTGTGCTTGGGACAGGCACGGTTTTGGCCATCGTGGTTTGACCCACAGTAGGAACATTTGGGCTCCATTTGTTCGTATCTCGCCGTTTCATGTGCTCCTGCATCCTCGCCTTAGTTCGGTTTCATGCGACAGTTCCATGGCCGAAGGAAAGACAGTTCGTACATTGCGTGCCGTCACGCTTCTTGGGTCGGTACGGCTCCCATTCAACATTTATGTTGAAGAGTGCTCGCACTTTGTCGAGGTTATTCATTTTGACCGAGCCCTTCTCCAGGGGGGCCACATAGAGCAGATCCCGATGGTTTTGTCCCTCGGCCCGCTTTATGGAGAACACCTTGATCGGCTTAAGGTTAAGTCGTTTCAGTTTCTCGACGATATCCTCCGGCGAGTAATCCGGTAGTCCACGAATGCTTCCGGGGGTGTCGAAATACTCGAGCTGCTTTGATTCCAGAAACCGTCGTAGTGTAGTATTGAAATCTGCTTCGGTGGAGCAGATGTCGTGGTGTAATAATCGAAAATCATGGTGGGCGAACGTCCACCACAATGATAGTCTGGCATTGTGATCCTATGACCCGAGGTTGGCATCATCATTTCGCGGTCGCTTTGAACCGCTTGCTTGTTGGCTGCAGGCTACAGCTGACGTTGTACGGTGGCTTGAGGCGAGGGCACCCACTTTTTTGTTGTCTGTCATCACAACAGTGATTGGTGTCGGTGGATTTGCTAACTTCTGCAGCTCAGCTTTGAAGCTTGCAACCTCGAGTCATGTAATGAAGTGTTAGTGATTAACGTGCAGTAACCTGAAATCATATTTCATGAGCGAACTCAAATTGATTCGCTACACTGCGAATAGCATGTATACACTTCTTCTTTAACGCGTTATACAGAATTCATGCTGCTTAGTTAGACGTTCATACGAAGTCTGTGCTAGAAAGTACTGCGCATTTGTAATTGCTACTCTAACATCGGTGTTACTGTATATGCACCTTGTTTTTACAGTTATTAATTAGAGAGCTTTAGACGTTGAAGTGTTGCAGATTGTTGCAAAGTTTGGAAGACTGGTCTTGAAAAGTACAATCATATCCTAATGCTCATGAACCTTAGCAAATTTCGTAACGCTTCAAATGTTTATACTCGCAACGTGTACCCCTGTATTGAAAACAATGACGTAGTCCTAGCGTCAGCATCGTCTCTCTACCGACTAAGCGAAAGGAAGGACACATGTATTGAAACACTGATCTTATGATCTGATCTCATACGCAGCAGCAGCAATTTTAGAGCCAATTGTGTAGCAAAATTTGAGCCAATCGAGCTCTGCCGCAAGTAATGGACTAATCCAGGTTGAAAAAAGAAGAAGACCATGTGTTGAACAATCTGACAGCTCCTATGTTAAATTCAAGGACTAAGATCTAAAAATGCTTCGAAAAAATTCAAATGAAATTCTAATTAAAAGTGGCTTGTTGTATGATGGAACAACAATCTAAAACTACTCAAAACTACGACATTTTCAACAAAATAAAACAAAAATAAAAATAATGCCCTTATTTTGCAGATTTGAAATTTTCTTCCATCATACAATAAACCACATATAACTATAATTTTACTTGAATTTATTAGAAGCATTTTAAAACTTTTGTCGTATACTCTAACATGGGAGCTGTCAGGTTTATCACCACCTGGTGTCTTCTTCTTTTTTCAACTTGGATTCGTCTATATCAGCCTCTGTGAACAAAATAAACATCGTTGTCAAATCGCCGGATCAAATATCTGCATATCTCTTACTATAATAAACACTGTTTTGAACGGTTTTCTCTCTTCGTCGTCGTAGGCAATATAATGACGAGTGATTCAAAAGATGCAGCAGTAGGCTCTGGTTGATAGTAGTCATATTTGATAGTTCCGATTACGTCTGTTTAAAACACATCCATAATCTAAAAAACGAAACCCAAATGGATGAATCGATCGACATTGAAGATATCGTTGGCAGAGATGGATCAATCGCAAATCAAAATGTGGATTTCGTGCTGTTTAAAGCTTTGGTCGATCGTATTGTTGATGAGCTGGATGAAAATTTGAGATTGTTTTTCCGCGTGATGGTTGGTTTCAGAAACCTTCCCAAGAACCATGAATGGAACAAAGTTCGGGTTGAGTTGATCACTTATGAAAAATACGATATTGATGTTATGATTAATCGGTTGAAACCCATCCACAACAAATTTGGGTTCTCTCGCTATAAGGTAAATCAAAGGATTATCCATCATGTTTGTGCAATATATAATGCAATTTTCTTCTAAAGGTACTTCATAGATACCAACACATAATAAAAGCGGTGCAAAATCTCCGAAGCATACTGCCAAGTGGAAATCAAGCTTCCAAGCTCAGCAAACGTAAGAAAACTTTAAGTGAATCGCTTCAATGGATCACAAACACCTTGGCCAAACTGGCAAGGAATCGCAACCTGACCAAAAAAATTCATGCCATGCAGAGTGACATTGATGAAACCAAATTGGAGCTGGTTTCGTTGAAGCTTCGAAGCTCCCAGGAAATAGAAGACATCACTGAAAAGTGCGAAATGAAACTTTACGCCATCAAGCAGTCAGAAGACGAACAGTTTGAGGAGCTTCAAGAAAAAGCGTCAAAAAATGTCTACGATCTAGATCAGATTGAAGAATACCGCGATATGTTGAAAGAACGCGACCTGAAACGTCGAAGGATCATCAAACTGACCGTTCAACTCCAGCAAGGAATAAAACAGTACGACAAATTCGTGGGGGAACCGATGAAGGAGCTGAAACCTATCGAGGAAGAATCAAACCAGTTTGCAGAATGGAAGGCAGAGGTCTTCTATCCACAGAAGGAGAAGTTGGTACAGTTGAAGGCCAGAGTTGATCTGTGGAAAGCGGAAAAATTGAAGGTGCTGGTCGAGCAGTTCCGAATTGAGCATGCCGTTCGCGTTCTTCAGCGAGCGTGGCGTAAGGTGCTGGAGAAACGTAAAAGTAAGAAAAAGGGTAGGAAAGGCAAGAAAGGCAAGAAGAGAATGGGTCAAAAGAAGAAATGACGGAGTTGGTTGATCGTTAGTTGGAACACGAGATTCTGAATGATTTTTGTTTATGGATTATAAAATGCTATTTTTCCCCCTTTATGATTTGCTGGTTCATCTCCCGTAGTCTAAACTATTTTTGTGACTTGTCTGGGAGTGAGCTTTAAACTCGTGACTTTAGCGAGATAGGAATTGATTTTATCCATTTCGCCGGGAACGCCACATATAATACATATTAAATATAGGGGTCAATTATAGAAGTCGAGTCAAGCTAAATTTCGCATAACAGTAGTCGACTGAATCTGATCGAGTCGGCAACCGAACTCGACAGTTGGCTGTAATGTTGAAATGTTTCAAAATTTCTTTAAAATATTACACCATACAATAATTCAGGGTTTTCTTCAATTTAGCTGCCATGACTGACAGTTGAAAAATGAGTATTGACATTTTTCACACTTGTTTTGTAAATTACACTAATGTTTATGTTGTTCAGAAAACCTCATTGGGACACTTTTTTAAAGATACGATTTGAAGTATTTTTCGAGGAAGTTATTTATTAGTATGTGGACAAGTGTCGATATCAATTTTAAAAATGATTATGAAGAGTAGTTATTATCTAGCTATTACCAACTTACCTATGCGTGATGACACTCTTTCTCACTTCAACTATTTTATTTCGAAATTCTTTGACGTTTTAAAATTTTTGCTTTGCAAAAACTAGAGTACTAGAATTCTAAGAGGGATTTTTTCAGAATCGAGGATCAAATCTCTCAAACCAGGTGAGATAACAATCAAGGAATTGTAATTCCTACACGAGTTTGTGTCCTAGCTCATAGGACGATGTGAACGGTAGAGGAGATAGTGTTTACCATATTTTAATATGGTGTCATGAGCTACGAAAATCATTATGATCATATAAATGATTTTTGTAAGGACTGTTTCTGGGATTTCAGGAAAACTCTTTTCTAATCTTCTACAGAAGATAAAAAACATACTAAAATTTTGAGAAGTTTTGTCCGAAACTTTTGGCAAGTTTCCTCATGAACTTCTTGGCAGTAACTCCTCAGGTTCTCGAAAATTCACATCTAACAACCCAACCTACCTTCCAGAAACATTTGGTAAGTTTTTTTTTTCTTGAAAAGTTACTTTATAAACATCTGATATGTCCCAATCTGAACTGCGAAGAAGTTTTCTCCAAAAATGTGGGATATTTCTCTCCAGAATTTCTTGGAAAATCTTCTTAAATTTGAATCCTAGAAAATGTGAGCTGTTTAGTGGAATACCTGTAACTAGAACCATTCTTAAATTGGTTGGAAGTTTCTTCTTGCACTTTTGAGAAAACCCCTTTTTGAACTTTAGGGAAGTTTTCTCTTTAACTTCGGGAATGTTTGTACCTGAACTTCTGAGAAATTCTTCAATAAGAAACAACCCCCTATATTTTTGAAAAGTTTTCTTCTGGTTTTCTAAGAAGTATCTACTTGAACATCTGGAAATACTTGAACTCCGAGTAAACCTCATTCTGAAATTTTGGATAGGTACTTCTGGGTAATACAAACTCAATTGTTGGGAAGCGAATTCCAGATAGTTTTGAGAAATTTCTTCTTGAACTTATAGGTGGTGTACTCTCTGTTAATTTTCTTCCTGAAATTCGGAGAAGTTGTTCCTGAGATTATTCTTTCTAAACTTCTGGAAAGTCCCATCCTGAGCTCCGAAGAAAATTTTATCAAAACTTTGGCAAAGTCCTCTCCAGAATTTCTAAAAAAATCCTTACATTTGTTCGAAGTCCTTATTCTGAAATTCTGAAATATTTTCTTCAGAATTTCGGTACTTCTTAGCCATTTTGGGTAGGTCCAACTAATAGAGTTTTTTTTCCAAAACTTCTGAAATTCCTGGGGAGAACTCCAGAATCTCTGAAAAGTTTCAAACTTTTAAGAAGTCCTCTTCTTTATACCTTACATGTAGTTCTGAGAGGTCTGCTCCTGATTTTCAAGGAAGTTCTTCCCAGAAGTTTTGGGAAGTATGATCTTGAACATCGAGGATGGTTGGTCCTGATTTTTCTCTGGAATATTCCTGCTTGAATCTTAAACAAGTGCTCCGTATATTTTAGAGAAGTTTCTGCCTGATCTTCGGATAAGATTTTTTTTCGATAAAGTCTCTTCCTGAAGCTCTAGGAAGTCTTCTTATGAACTTTCTAGGATGTGCCCTTAATTCTGGGTATTATTTTTCTATACAACTAGGAATCTAGGACTGATTTCAAAAACAACTCAACTCGATTGGGATTTCCAAATCCCACCTTCAAATGTATCATTTCAGTATATTTGCGTTTAGAAGTACTTTACAAGAAAAACCAGAGTTCTACGAGTTCTCATGACTTCAACTGTTGATCTGAGGCTCAGTGTGACAACTGACTGGGCTTGAGAGCCAATTTTAAGCATACAAAAGTAATAGTATTCAAAAGAGAAAATAAAATTTACTTTTTGTTATTGCTACCCATGGCTCTCTGAATCGAGCTCTTGGTCTATTTTCTACCACTTCTGCTAAGTATTCGTTTTGCTGCCTTCACGCCACAATAGCCTGTGGCAAAGTCCATAATAATAACCGACGTGCCATTCGGAAAACTAACATCCATCTGCGGGGTAGGTTAAGGCACGGACGAATCCGCCACCTCAACAGGCAAAAGTAACGTTTTTGATTCGGTTAATGTACTACTGATAGCTTGTGATAGTTTCTAGCGGTAGTTTGTACACACTCCGTTTTGTTGCATGCATGGGAAAGGAACCCTCTTCTTCATGTATGCAAAACAATTATAACTTAGGGCAAATCCTAGAAAGTTCAGAAGAAGACTTCCCAGAGCTTTAGCAAGAGACTTCTTGGGAAGAATCAAACTTCTACGAAGGTCAGGCAGAAACTTCTCAGAAGTATAGGGAGCACTCGTTAGAAGTTCAAGCAGGAATATTCCAAAAAAATCAGGACTGAAGTTCAAAGGTAAGACTATACTTTCCAGAAGTTGAGGAGATAACTTCCGCAATAATCAGGACTTCCCAGAGCTTCAGGAAGAAGTTTAAAGAAGAGGAGTTTGGAATTTTCAAGAGGATCTGGAGTTCTTACCAGGAATTCAAGATGCAGAAGTTTAAGAAAAAACCTCCCCGGAGTTTAAGAAGAAGCTTACTAGGAAGATCACTACTATAACATTTCAACTCAGTGGACGTTCTACGCCCCAACAAAACAAAAATCAGGGAGGGCACTACCTATTTTTTTTTTATCAAAAAATCAGTATCTTATGTCGACATAGCTCAAGACAATACATCCTGGAAGTTCAGGAGAGAACTTCTCTGAAGTTTAGGAAAAAAAATCCCAGATATTCCGAAATTTTAATGACTGGGTTTAATCTGGAACATCCTAACGAACATCGGTGTTGACTAGAGTTTTCAGATTTGGAGAAGCTATTCAGTTGTTTCTTCTAGAATAGCTGAATAGCTCCTCAAATTTGTTTGAACAAGCTCTAATTCAACACCAATGTTGTTGGGATGTACTATTTGGTTTTTGTTGGTTTTATCGGAGAGAACAATAAAACAGCTTTTTTGCGTGACGCGTTTCGACCTACTTCTCTTCAAGCATCATCAGACGCAGGTTGCTGGTTGTTACCTAACTACTTGTTACGTCAAAACTATTCCGAAATTTTGTGCTCCAAGAGATTAGTTTGAGCTTCCTAGCAGTGTTGGAGAGTTTTCCCGAAGTTCAGACCAGAATATTTCAGAATTTTAAAATGAGAATGTCTCCAAGTTATGAAAGAATCCACAAAAGAACAGAAAGAAATATTCCAGAAGAAAAGGAGGTACTTCCTAGTAGTGTGAGCAAACATTTCTCAGGAATTCATGAACAAACTGCTCCAAAGGAGAATACTTCCCAAAAGTTCAGAAGAGGACTTCTCAGAAGCTCAGGAAGAAACTTCGAACAATTGAGATTTTCCTACAAACTCTGGAGAGCCGTTTCCCAAAGTTTCAGTAAGAAAGTTTCCTCGAAGTTCAAGATGGGACTTATCAAAAGATTAGAAAGAATATCCTCAGGAAAAAACTTTCCCAAATTTCAGTAAGATACTTACCTAAGAGCAATAAGAGAACTTCCCAGCAGTTCCGCAAAAAAACTCCCCATCAGTTTAGTTGGAACTTCCTAGAAGTGTTAGAGAGCTTTCCTGAAATTCAGAATCGAACATTCAAGAATTGAATATTGAGGTTGTCTCGAAGTTCAAGTTAATACTACTGAGAAAAACAGAAAGAAACTTTCCAGAAATGTAAAAGGTACTTCCTAGAAGTTCGAGCAGGAACTTCTCAGAAGTTCAGGAAGAAACTTCTCGAAGTTCTGGAGAAAACTTCCCTGAAGTTCAGAAGAAGACTTCTCAAAAGGTTCAAAAAGAAACTTCCAAGAAATTCAAGAAGGTTTTCCGCGTAATTCTGAAGAAAATTTTCCCAAAGTTTTGAAGAAATTTTCTTCGTAGCTCAGGATGAGACTTATCAGATGTTGTGAAAGTTGCTAAGCTGAGGAAGGAAAACTTACGAAATGTTTCTGGAAGGTGAGGTTGGGTTGTTAGATGTGGATTTTCAAGAACACCAGGAGTTGTTGCCAAGAAGTTCATGGGGAAACTTGCCAAAAGTTCAGGAGGAAACTTCTGTACCTTTACATTACTGCTTAACATTATCTTACCGTTATAAAGCCCAACATCCTACGGTTACTACTGTAAATCTTAAGTTTTGAATTTAAGGTCAGTTTTTATGAACTTGAACATCTCAAGATACTCTGATAATGACTGGTGTCCTTCTCTGAATGTGTTGATATGTATTCACTACCTTTTATGGATTATATTGCTGCTGTTACGATTGTAGATCCTAATTTATTAACTCAACGGCAGTTTTGGTCGCCCCCAAGATACCTCATTCTATCTGTTTGCCTTTCAAAAAACTATCTTAATTTGGTCAAATACAAATTGTTACTTTGTTTAGTCCAGAAAGCTACAGTTACAGCTGTAGGTTTTAAGCATTGAACTCCAGGATTGTTCGGATATCCTGAAACATCCGAAGATTATCTCATATTGTCTGTTGTTGTTTCAAGATAGTCAGTGAATATGTTTCAAAACACATCTTAGCTTTGCGTAGCCCTTAAATTGTTTGTTATAACTGTATGTATGTCCCAAGTAGCACAATACGATCAAAGTTTGATGTAGTAACTTGGTTATGACTTAGCAAGTCATATTTATGTTATCTCAATTGATTGGCAACAAGTGTGCTACTAGGGGTCCTATGTCCTGATCTCACCTGTATAGTTTAGATATCTTAGAATATGTCTTATTGCTTTATAATGTTTGTTGACCTTTAAACAAATTAATGTTATTGCCTAAATACACTGTTATAACTGTAAATTTCAAGTTTTGAACACCTGGACAGTCTGGATGACAAAGACCAGCACAAGATTATCTTCTTGTGTGTTTTTACGATTGAAAATATTCACTGAATATGTTTGAACACGAGACGTTAGTTTGTAAAGCCTATTAAGCTACTGTTACTATCGTAGATTTCAAGTTCTAAACTTCAGGACATTTTGAAATACCTAGAGAATCACAAAGTTATAGAATAACTATTGTTGACTGTCCAAAAGATTCATTAAATATGATGCCTTGTCTTTAATATGTTGTCATAAAAACTAATGTTTCAAATGTTTGTTGTATGTTCTGAGCTCAAGGACAGTTCGGATAACCTAGATCATCCCAGTTTATCTCATTATATTTTTGTTACGTTTGAAAATATTCATTGCATATGGTTGCATACGTTACGAAACTTTGTAGAGCTAAAAAACCTATAGTTACTACTGCAGATCTTTGGTTCTGAACTAAAGGAAAGCAAAGGAAAAAGTTTAAAGGCTTAGGAAAAGGTCAAAGAACTTCGAAATAAAATCGTTGAAGTGAGATAGATCACTGCATATCTAAACAGCAACCTTTAAATGTTAAATGTTTAAAAAAAAAAATGTTGTCAATAGCTTCAGTACGGTCACGTAAACATTATTTGTTGATAACTAGGTAATAATTCCTCTTCTGAATCATCTTTGAAATTGATATCGGCACTTGTCCACATATTAATTAATAACTTCCTGGAAAAATACGTGAAATCGCAAATTTAGAACAATGTCCCAATGAGGTTCTCGGAATAACTAAAGCATAAGTGTAATTCACATAACAAGAGTGAAAAATGAAATTACTTACTCTTCGACTGTCAGTTATAGCAGATAAATTGATGAAGGTTCTGAATTATTTTATTGTGAAATATTTCAATGACATTTTTAGAAACTTCAACATTAAAGTCAACTGTCGAGTAGGGTTGCCGACTCGGTCGGCCTCTGTAATGCGTAATCCTGCTCGACTTGACTACTTTAATGAGCCTATGCACGCTATAAAAAATTGACTTTTACTGTGAGCCATGTTTTCAGGACGCTTGAGAGAGAAAGTGAGACAACATTAAAACACCACTCACATTAAAAGTCAAAGAGACAAAACAATTATAGCAGCGTGCACACCCAAGTAACAATTTTGGTTTTATAAGGATTCTGAAGAGCACGAATTAGACTTCAAGAATGCTATAAAACCATGATAAAACCAGCAATGTTCCTTGGGCAGGCTCGTTGACCGCTATTATCAGCCTTCATAACAAAAGCCAAAGTAAACGAATGATCATTAGATATCCAAAAAAATATATACGTTTTGACAAAATCTGGTTGTGATGGGCTAGTTGACAAATCTGAAACATCGCCTTGAATTAGAGTGACTTCACTCATACTACAATCCGAAACCTACTGCCCTATGTTATCGTAATCCTAACAGATTGCCTTTTCCCAAACTTCTAGCACACAAAATAATTAAAATATTAAAACAACTTTTATGTTGGACTGCATTATCAACCCGCGGCCGGTTGCGTTGGTGCCGTCTTCGCCGTTATGGCCAACGGTAACGGTCAACTGAACATAATGGCCGTATGTTTTATGGCCAATGTGAAGTAAAAAAAAAAACAGTCGGACATAATAGCTGGCAGTTGCGGTTGGGCCTGCAGCTACTACTATCAGCAGCGACATAAATTACGCTATCAGAAGCTAATTTATTGAGATTCATGTTCCGAACCAGACCCGGATTAGGAAGGTCCGACGTTAATGTTCCCGGAATGCATTTTTAATTCGATTATTATGGAGCATAACAAAAAATTAAGGTCAATAAAAGCGTCATTCGTTGGACTTTTTAGACCTAGACATTAACGACGTGGCCAATATGAGTTATTTGCTTAGATTATTTCATTTAAGTTTTCTGAAGTAAGAAGTTGGTCCGGCAAATTGAATCTTCCGAGAGCAATTCTCTTTGAAAGCTTTGAAACTGTTTGCTTCATTCGGATGATTTTTTTTTTTCATACGAAGCGAATAGCAATTAACGGGAGAGTGATTAAATTCCCTCACAGCAGTGGTCATCGGTACCGGGGAGGTGAAATGTAAATAAAACGATGAGAAGCTGTCGTAAAAACGAATCATTAAAGGAACTTTTATGGCTCCGATCTGTTTGTATTGTTGCCATGTGTGAAGCAAGTGCAAACTTTACCCTTTTATCACTTGCGGCGTGCGATGAAATGTGAGGTGTGGGGCTGCCACACCTGATAAATTTCTGAATTTTAAAATTTCCGCTTCACTTGGATCCCGAGGGCATGATGTGAGAGAACACGAATTTAGGATGTACGGTGGGTTCCATTGATTGAGTTGCTGCACATCGGAGGCTGGTGGGTTCTTGAGAATTGAGTATTTTTTAGTGATATGAAATAACTCTGGTCAGTCCGCTTAGAAAATCCAAGCAGCAACCTTGTTACACTGTATGATTAAAACATATAAAATTAACTCATTGGTTACTCATTCAGCTTGGTAGCAGAAGATCGGGAGTTCAATCTCAGACCCGTTTCCTTCCTTACCATTTGTTACTTTGCTTCTGACCCCACTAAAAAAAGCTGTTGCATTGATCGAATCGCTATCCATAGTGAATCTCTAATCTAAAAATAACCTTATCTCACCAGCACAACTTTCCTTTCCGTACAGTGGTTTAGCCAGAGGTTAGTAATAAAACAAAACATTTCTATATACATTAATTGTTATGTTATATATTTTCCGTGCGAGGAGTAACGATTATGATGTAGAAAGAGATGTTCGCTCATCACCATGAGGCACCAAGAGTGAACAACAATGTTTTTTGGCTAGAATGAAAGATATGAAGAGAAAGTTTTGATAGTTCCGCTAGTGTGCGGCAGGCTTGGAAATATAGCAGATGTTGTAGAAAAATTGAGCGAAAAGGGCATGTGTACAGTGGTACTCGAACCAACGACATTTTTGCCTAACTCTTTGCCTAGACTTAGTCCGTGCTTCAACCTACCCCGCAGTGGGATGTTAGGCAAAAATGTCGTTGGTTCGAGTACCACTGTACACATGCCCTTTTCGCTCAATTTTCCTAAAACATCTGTCATATTTCCAAGCCTGCCGCACACTAGCGGAACTATCAAAACTTTCTCTTCATATCTTTCATTCTAGCCAAAAACATTGTTGTTCACTCTTGGTGCCTCATGGTGATGAGCGAACATCTCCTTCTACATCAAAACATTTCTAGTTTTTCGGCCAATTATTACGAGAATTGCCTCATAGAATAGCGAGTTTAAATATGAATATATTCGAGACAAATTTCTACTCTTTTTCACGCTGTGAATTTCTCGAAAGATGAAGTTGACGTAACTTTGTATTGTTTTATTTGCAGTTTGATAACTTCACTTAAAAGCAAAAAGGCAAGATTGTAATGAATCCTGCTGAGCGTGAGGTTTTTAGTGGAATATCTGTAACTAGAAAATTGGAAGAAAGATTGGTAGTTTCCATTTAATTCCAACTATCTTTATTGCTTATCTTGATAGATACATGTATTTCTTCTACAATGGGCAGACTTCTTGAGTGTCGTGTACTAATACTTGACTGAAGGAAACCCTACTACTACTACTACTACTACTACTACTACTACTACTACTACTACTACTACTACTACTACTTACTACTACTACTACTACTACTACTACTACTACTACTACTACTACTACTACTACTACTATATATATATATATATATATATATATATATATATATATATATATATATATATATATATATATATATATATATATATATATATATATATATATATATATATATATATATATATATATATATATATATATATATATATATATATATATATATATATATATATATATATATATATATATATATATATATATATATATATATATATATATATATATATATATATATATATATATATATATATATATATATATATATATATATATATATATATATATATATATATATATATATATATATATATACATATATATATACATACATACATATTATTATTATTATTATTATTATTATTATTATTATTATTATTATTATTATATTATTATTATTATATTATTATTATTATTATTATTATTGGCTACATTATTATTATTATGACATATTATTATTATTAATATTATTATTATTATTATTAATATTATTATTATTATTAATATTATTATTATTATTATTATTATTATTATTATTACTATTAGCGTTATTCATTAATATTACTACTACTAATATTACTACACACACACACACACACACACACACACACACACATTATTACTACTAATATTAAAATGAATGCATGATGTAAAGAACAGCAGAGGACTTCTCGATTCTTGAGTTGACTCGAAGGTTTTTGAGAGCATGCTGCTGGGTGCTCAGCATCTGGTCACTGCTGACCAGCAGGATTTTAAGTCAGAAAGCGATCAACCACTACGAATTGTAATGAACTATGTTTCTCTTAAGATGAAGTTCGATGAAGTTCACATAGACGTTTCTAAAGCATTTGACATTATCCTGCATAATCTGACAGTGGGAAAATAATCTGGCTTACCAGATTGCTTGACTAAATGGATCTTCTCGTACTTGACGAACCGTAGTGCATCTGTGCGATAAGGTTATGGTGCAACCCATTCGGTTCCATTAGTCATCACATCAGGCGTTCCTCCGGGTAGCCATCTCAGCCACACTACTCTCTTCGTGTTTGTCAAATGGATCTCTGCAGCGAATTCGAAGTCGTTCAAAATATTAGAACGCAGATGACCCACAATTTTGCGGGAATGCGTAACATTCCTGTTGATTGCTGTGCATTGCAGTCGGACGCTTGAAATAGCAATGGAGGTGAACGTT
>JASCZW010004940.1:172495-268308 GCA_034211315.2 Aedes japonicus
CTCCAGGAAAGGCAGTAGAAGTTTTTGTAGGCACTCGCTCAGATAAATTTCCTGGTTGACGGTTTCGGTTGCAATGTAAACGCTGTTCTTCAAGCCACAGGTACAGATGGCTTGCCTCACCAGATATTTTTTCGCGAACTTTGGCAGTTTAGTGTGCTTGAAAATATCTGCCATCTTTCCCAGTCAGGTTGCCGTACAATATTCCTGTCCAGGATGCTGTTTAAAGTCTGCCTTGACGTAAGTTTCATCGTCCTGTACCACGCAATCAAACTTCGTCAGCATCCTCGTGTACAACTTTCGCGATCGTGTTTTGACCGACGTGTTTTGTTTATCATCGCGATTTGGAGTCACCACTTTCTTGAAAGTCGACAGCCCAGCTCGTTTTTTAGCTTTATCTACGGTTGAAGGTGCTTCTTTCACTGATAATTTATTTTCGTAAAGTAGCTATCACGCGTTTCGTAAACATGGATTTTGTACATAGAACAAATGCCTCGTATATTGTACGAAACATTCACAATGATTTTTATCTGGTGAAATGCTATCATTACAATTTTTTGTGAAATGCACGAAATGAACTTCGTGATAACCAGCCAATCGCTGTTTCTCTTTTATACCGTACTCATGCTTGATGGTGTTCCTGCTGGTATGGGTGGGAATAGTTGATCTAACCCAAAATATAAACTTAAGCGCTGCCGAGAGCTATAACTGCATGCTCATTAATCACACATGTTTTCACAAGTCAGCGTGGCCTAGTGAGATCAACCATGGATTCATAATCAGCACTTTTCAAATATGCACGTTCGAACCCCATGTCAGAAACAATAAAAAAACGCTGGACAACTCCACGTGTGTGCGTTTTTTTTTGTCAATTACATTTTGATTCGATAAAGTATCTGTCAGTCCTTCATGCAACCACCAGAGAGACGTTTCTTTTTAATTTGTGGCCAAAAATTCTTAAAAAATTGTATTGTTGCTTGTAGCCCCGATTGTCCTTCAATTATCTTCAACTTTTTAACCTTCTTTATCATCGTTTAACAATAAATCTGAGCCGGGAAAATGAGTTTTCCTGAGCATTAGATATAAAATTACCATTTGTTTGCTTTAAATTTACCAGTCCATTAGAATAGTCCTTTGAAAGTACTTTGTATAGCTTTGCTAGATCTGGAGTTTGCTCTATGTTTTCACAAAAAAAAAATCATCTTGATTTCCTCAATTCTGTATTGTAAGCTGTAAGGACCTTTTTATATTGCTCCCATTCACCAGAATTTTTTTCATGATTGAAAAGTTTCCGAGATTTTTTTCTTTAATTGTTTAATGATGAATTTCACCAAGGAACAGCCCTGTTTGACATTTCGTTCTTGATTGGACATATAGCATCATACACTGAACATTAATTTTGATTTATATTAAGAAATCGAAGGTAGGACTAACAAATTGACTCCATGGTTGACCTCAATAGGCCAAGGAGACTCATGAGAAGTTACTTGATTATTTTGCATAAGGTTTAATTTTCATTTTGGGATAAATTAATGATTCCCGCCATTCCAGTAGGAACACGAACATTTATGAGTACGACCGAAGAGAAGCAGCGATTGACTGGTCTTCACGAAATTCATTTTGTGTGTTGTACAAAACAGGTGTAATGCATGTTTCATACAATTAACGAGACATTGGACATCCATGTTTACGTTACGAGTGAAAGCTAATTTTTGAAAAAAAAATTTCAGTGTATTATTTTCTCAGTGATATTTTCTGCAGCTCTCTCTAGCTGTTTCTTTGAATCGATTGGATTACTCAGTGTTATACTTTATTATCGACAAACATCTTTCCCAGTTGGTATTCCTAGGATTTTTGTTGCCAGAGTTAATTTATTCCTTAGCATTGTACTCAAACATTATGTGTTCGTGATCAGATAAGGATTCTTCATCCGAGACATGCTCATTTTTTATATTCGTCGTAAGTATTGGACTACAGATTGTAAAGTCCAATAGTTCTTGCCTAATTTTTGTTATTAATGTAGGTTTATCTCCCTTATTACATAAATCGATGTTATTCGAAGCTATGTATTCAAAAAGGTCTTCACCACTTTTATGTACGACAGTGTTTTCCCAAATTGTGTGATGGGAATTTGCCGATAAAATGTTTATTATTCATTATGCAATAACTATTGAACGTCGGATGGAGTTACCGAATCCACATCTCCAGGAAAGTAAGCTGAAGCTGTGTATGCTTCTGTTTTTCTTCGGGTTGTTGGAACCTCCATATGAATCGCAACTATAACCTCAGTCATGAATTGTGTTAAAGGAACAACTTTGATTCCTCCTCTTACTTAAATTGCTGTTCGTAGTTTTGGATTATTTTCACCATAAATTAATCTACCTGTATGCATTGTTATTTCAAGAACTTGGATTATATGAACCCAAGGCTTTGATTGATTTTGCGATTGAGCGATTGAGCGATTTAGCGATTTATTTGGAGGAATTTTATTGCACTGTTCATTTTTTATTAATATGGATCTGTCGACTGTTTTATTCGCTCCTGATGATTAAATTAACAACGAATCTGGTCCTATGAAGGCCCAGAGCGTGATTGGTGAATTGCAGATTTCAATGCTTTCCGGTCCTGAGAAGGCTCAGATGAACTGCAGTCGTCCCTGGCGCACACTGTGTTTTAGGGAACATCATTCTATAGATTTTAGTGTGTTCGATAATACCTAATTCATCCAATATCCAATTGACATGCTACAGAAATATTCTTGCAAAAAATGTCTTCTAGCAGTGTTTTGTTTGCACATTTTGCGTATGTCAGCGATGTTAGTGGCATTACATCGGTCTTGGTTGAACTAATGGCAACGAACTATCTAAACTCCAGCACAATTTGGAGAACATAGAACATCTTATATGGAGGGAAATGGACTATATTCTATTCTTATAGCTTCTCTGAGACTGCTTGGGTATGCTGCGTTGCTAAGGACAGTAGCTCAGTCATGGTTGATCTAATAAGTCATTTGACCTGAACTCCAGGACATTTTGGAGAGACTTGAACGACTGCTATGAATGGAGATGAAACAGCTTTTTTAAAATTTCGAATGTTCAAAAATGACACCAATGCACCAGGCTAAGGCTATGAATTAATTTCTTAATCTTAATTGATCAACTTTTTTTTTTAAATGCCCGTAAATGGTAAAATTTAGGCATAATTTATGGACTGAAATATTTTCTTAAGTGCACAAAGGCGATAAGCTAGGGATCATTTTTATAAGTTTATGAAACAATGAAAATTCCCTTATGGGACATATTCAATAATTCACAAATCGTATCTATATATTTTAGTGCACAAGGTTTTGATCAAGGGATTAATTTTGCAAGTTTAACGAACGCTATTGAGCGGTTCCACGCTAATTAAGCAAATGACAAAACTTTAGTATTTTAGATTTGGCCGAAACTTTGCAAAGGTGTTCGATTTAACAGTTTAAGTGTTTTAACGTACGGATCGCTCGATTTGATACGAGAGTAACTTTTGAGAACGGTTTATGGGTTGTTGGTA
This sequence comes from Aedes japonicus, assembly GCA_034211315.2. NCBI lineage: Eukaryota > Metazoa > Arthropoda > Insecta > Diptera > Culicidae > Aedes > Aedes japonicus. The sequence continues at coordinate 176,042 of JASCZW010004940.1, forward strand.
CAATAGTTTTAGAAAAGCAGTAACTCGGATTTCGTTCGTTTTAGAGAAAAAGTGTCTGAGGCAAGATATCAAAATTTCCAAGAAAAAAATACACTGAAAAAAAAATTTCATAATCAAAAATTAAAATTCAATGTCTCGAAATAGTCTATTTTAATTTTTTTTAAATTCTGATGTTAAAATTTGGAAGAGAAGGCCATTGTTTGAAAGGTAAAAATGACCTGGCCAACAAGTTGTTACAAGCGTTTTTCCTAGAATCGACTTTTGGAAGATTGTTCTTAAATTATTTTATGTTTTTGAAAAGTACTTTTTAATGTTCTTAAATGTGCTACTGTTTCAAGAATAACCCTTTTCGAGGTATTTTGAAATTAATTTAAGGAATGGCTTAAAACTTAATACACACGCCCTTTTCATACGTCATTTGAGAAATTCCATCATCAAAACTATGTTTGTTAATATTTCAACAACTTTATCTCTTATTTTCACACGATTGGACTAATAATTTGAACGTAACCTTTACTTATATGTACACAATAATGTGAAAAAGGATCAAAATATTGCTATCTCCGTGAATGTGAAAACTGTCAAAAAATGTGAATGTGAAGCCGTCAAAGATCAATGGATGCTGAAAGAATTGAAAAAACTCAACTTGATTGAAATATTTTATGAGCAGTGGATTTCTACTGATAGGTGCGATATAGTAACCATAAGCCATGAGTGTCTGAAATCATGAGTCATAATACAATAGAAGTACAAAAGTGTATATCCAAACTATTAGAATTAAAAAAAAAAAACTAATGCAAATAAAAAAAATAATATCTGATGGAGCTGCATCCCAATATAAAAATAAAAAAAAACTTTGCAAGGTTATGTCAATTTGAACCGAAATATAACATTGACGTAGAATGGCACTTCTTTTCGCCACTTTGGATGGTCAAGGACCTTGTGATGCAATTGGCGCTACTTTGAAACGGAACAAGCCTTGCAAGACTGCATGAGCATTCACTCACGAGCGCAAAAACTTTGTTTGAGTGCGCTTGTGAGTGGAGTTACCTGACCACATTATCATTTTGTTTTGTGTCACAAGAGGCAAAACGAGTAAGGGTTCGAAGAACTACATAGCACATACCAACAAGCAACATTAGTTCCAGAAATCCAAAAGTATCATTGCTTTCATAAATAAATAAATAAATACATATTTCCGAGAACAAAAGAGCTGCTAAACTGTATTCAATCGACAAAGTAAGCAGCTTGCATGATGTATATAAGAAAGTGAAAAAGTAATTAATTTAAACAAATTCAAAATTATAACACAGAAAATTAGTATCACAATACTATTTATTTGAAAAAAAAAATGGAAAAAAGCCAATGTCAAAGAAATTAAAAAAAACCACAAGTTAGGTAGACATGTATTAAACTATCAGAAGGTACACACTACTAAAAGTTCATGTTAATGTCTTTCCCCTGAGACCGACACATGCAAGCGTCCTTTAGCACATTATACTGAATTGATAAAGATGAGAAATTTAATTAAACCAAACACATTTTTCCTCGAATTGCGTTTTTGTTAGTTTCAGCAGGCATAATTTTACACGAAATCTTTTTTTACGTTCCCCAACTTTTTACACACATAATTTCGTTGTGTGTAGCTAAAAGTCTTTTAGCTTCGAATTTCTTTTTAACGCAGAAATACTAGATTCTGGTCAATTATTGGTTTTCTCTGGATGAATTTTTTTCACATAATTGTGTACACATAACTTGGGTACATTTAGGGTTACCAGAAGCTGGGTTTACTTATCGAATCGATCAAACAATTGTGAGCTTAATAACAATAATGATGTAATAATCTTCTATCACTTTTAAATTATGAGTCCAATCGTATGAAAGTCAAAGATTAAAGTGTTTATTGTAAGAAACATAGTTTTGTTGATATAATATCTCGAACAAGCAATGAAAAGGGCGTGTTTATTAAGTTTATAGTCACTCATGGTTTAAATTCGAAATATCTCGAGAACGGATACCTCTAGGGAGATCATAACCAAGATTACTTCAATTAGAAATCTGATGAAAAATTATATTTAATCCAAATCCAACCGAGTCGTGTCAAATTTCGACATATTATGGCCTGGAATGGCTCTATTGAAACTTGTTCAAATTTTTAAGGGTTACTCGTATAATTTTGTCAATCATACACTGCTTATATAACGATACATTTTTGACATTTTATTGCTAAATGTTACATAAAGTATGAATCACTTCCAACAATAGGGACCCAGTTATATACACAAGTATGCTTGCCTTCAGTTTGTTTGTTTTCACTTACTTCCCCGCTGTTGACCGGACCAGACGGGTGGAAGGGCCAGGGGAAGCAACAGAGCAAGCGAGGAAAAAACCCTTTCGCTACAAGACAAGCCGTTAATTAATTCTGCGAAATAATAATTTAAACTTATCTCGTACAAAGCGTTTTTCAGATACCATTTCAGGCCATTTATCCATGTTTGCAGTTGCAACGCAGTTCCAATAACTGCAAAAACACGCACACCACGTTGATCCGGGCAGAGTGAAGACGAGCCCGTCCCGTCAAGCGGCAATTCCCGATGGGTCGCGGATGATAAAGTCTTTTTCATCTGTAACGAATAATGACAAGATGAATAATTATGGCAAAGGCGCGCGTTCTGTGGCCTGACCCAGACTCGGCACTTGTTGACTTGTCCGACTTTGCCGTTGGTAGCTGTGAGGTATCATTGATGGATGGTGGCGTGAATATCGAGAGCATGTGTGTGTGTCAGCGAGAGAGATAAAGATTGTGATCTTGTGGCAGGCAAGAATGGAATGCAATTCCGGAATGAGGTCAGATAGGTAATAATATGACGATGATCTTGCGGGTTTGATTGCTTGGAATGGATCTAATTACAGATATCGCTACGGCGAGATGCTCTCTGTAGAAAGGGACACTCTTTGAAAAATTGACCCTTCGTTTATTTTAACTGGAACGAGCTGCCGAGTTAAATATAATAAATTTTAAATCCAAACAGATTGGAGCAGGAAGAGAAGAAAGAACGATTAGCTTTAATTTTTGGCCACATTATACGTCCATTCTACGTTATCAGTCACGTATGTTAAAACGACACTCAGAGTCATAAATATTTATTCACTTCACTTCAACCGCAGAACTCGAACCCGAATGATTTTTGGAAACAGTTTTTCATTCAATTTCTTCTTTTCTTTTCTTTCTTTACAACGCAGTAACGTACACAATCACAGAGGACCAGTCGTTTTTGTTGTCTTCTTGGCCTCATCTCGTTCACATTTTATTGTGTATCATTACTTTTTACTGTTATTACTATTTCATCTTTTTCTTTCTTTCACCTATCTCGAGGTTCGTTTAAACTCATTAGGTATTTAAATATTTTCGAAATTAAATTATCATATTTTATTAATAAATTTTCTAGCAAGCGCTCGCGAGCTGCTGACTGGAGAGAGAGCATTGGATTTATCAACTCCAGAAACTGACGAAAACGGTTATGGATATCTGTTTTGAACAACCATCTGGTTCGGACTACGCAGTGGACAAGTATCGGGTAGCACTGGTTTTTCCTTCGCTTTTGTTAGTTTATTCGTGTCAGAGATGTAACTGTTTGAATGGCCACTGTGGATGATGGAGCTGTCAAACCCAGAGAACCAATCAGGACAGTTGCAATCAATCATCAGCGTCGCCAAAGGATAATTGACTCATTTTTTTTCTGGGGTTTAAGAAGATGAGACTGATTTGAAAAACGTTGTTGCTAAGAAGTTAATTTGAAGCTTATATCCTTTGCTCGTAGATGTTTGACGTGTATTAAAGACCAATTCAAAGTAAATTTGGACGCATTCAAGTGATCACAACTCAAGAATTAAATAACATACACGGTGGTTGATCAAATTGTCAAACAAAAGGGTATTTATTCAGGTTTTGAACGATTTATAACAATTTATCAAATTTCACCGCATTTTACTTGTGATCGATGCCATGTTTATCTTCACAGTCGCTGGCGACACTGTACCGACTAACTTATTCCACTTTAAACGCATTTGTTGTGCATTTGTCACTTCTTTACCGCATCCTCGAAGTTTACGCTTGACAATTGTCCAATATTTTTCGATCGGTCTGAGCTCAAGGCATTTCGGAGAATTAATATTTTTGGCGACGAAATTAACATTTTTTTGCAGCATACCATTCTAGTACCTCATTAGAGTAGTGGCGGCTGGCTAGATCTGGCGAAAACATAACGGTGGTCTTGTGTTGCCGAATGAAGGGTAAAATCCGCCTTTTCAGACAATCTTTAATGTAAATCTTCGTAGTCATTGTGTGAGATGTGATGCAAACCTTGGTTTTAAGTCCACAACTGCAGATTCCTTGCCCAATGCAAAAACAAATTTATACCTGGAAAGGACATCCCCACGACCAGTTGTCAGGTCAAATTTTCGTCTGGGGATGTGTTTATGTTTTGTCATCCATTAAAATACAGCCATCAAATTTCGTCAAATCTCGTTCGTATAGTAATCGTGCTCGCTTTTTAGCCGACTAAATTTTGTTTCAGAGAGCGATTCGGATGTTTTTTACACTATTGCACTTTTGGATACGAATTTCTACACTTTCGCTATTTTTGAGGCAAACCACCAAGCATTCTCTAGATGTTTATGCACAATTAATTTTCTTTTCTCAAGCGCCATGATCCGTAATTTTGAGATGCGTCGATCAATCGAGAAAAACTATTCACCAATTTCTTCGTTAGTGAAACATCAACAATTGCCTGTCAAACTTTTTTTTTCAACCACCAGTGACGCGGTGATGTATTGAACCGTGCGTCCAGATTTACTTTGAATCGAGCTTTAGTGTCCAGAATAATTTTCATTGGAAAATTCAAAACAAACATAGTTTTATGCCAAGAATAATTTGGAAGTTCTCTCCATTTGAGGGACGTCCTACATACGTAGAAAATTATTAATTTTACACGAGACGAATTTCAGTTTTGACTTATATCAAGGAACGTAGACAAAGATTTCATGTCAAACTACGTGTCTGTGGCTTAAAAACAGGAGCAGCTTGACAGAAGGTGTCTGGTCAGTTGAATTGATTTTTTCATCACTTTAGACTATTGCTTGTGCTCAAGGTCGCTCTAATAACTATATCGATCTCAGTGTACTGAAATTTATGTGATGTTTTGATAGGGTAGCAGTTGGTCTAGACACGCTTTGAAAATAATCAAACCAGCTCGAGTCAAGCGAATTCAATATCTCTGCTCAGCACAGACTGCTTGCCAACGATTTTGAATAGTTTTATCCAGTCCCTTCTAAAAAATTGAAAATGTAATCCGCTGCCCAAACATATTATCTACATGTCATTGTGAGGGCCCAAAAATTTGTTAGTTTTATACCAGGCTACCGTGCCTTCTCGTACTGCAGTGATGCCAACATACGGTCAAAACATTACTGGAATAAGAGCAGGCACCGCAAAACGTATCCCCGAACGATTACAAAAAATATGATCGGTTCGATGCTATTGAGCGTGTCTTCATCCAGTAACGGGTAAACGCTTCATATTCCATCCACGTCCAATTTGACAGTCGGCAGATTAATGTTGTTGATTGTTCGAACGTTATTGAGTTCGAACCACTTCGCGTTGTTAGCTTGACCAGAGATATGTAGATTGAGCAGAATCAATTTGTCGTCTCTATGAGTAATTCCATGCGTCCAACGGAAACTGACTGGTTGGATTGGTCCAGACAATCCCATCTTCCTAGCAAAATGAAGCATCCATCATCGAGATATAGGAACCTTCATTGAACAGAGCGAAGAGTGAACAGAGTGAACTTCTCTCACTACAGACTCGAACACAAAGCAAAGTGTTTTCTTTTCTCGAGTTGACGTTGCACAAATCATCGGAAGAACCAGGTTCCGATTTGGACTCGAGAAAGAATCTTCTTGGAACATCATCAGCATGCACAAGCTCATGGTGGGTCTTCTTACAAATGGCTTAGAATCTATTGGACTTGCATCTTCCACGGATGTGGTCTCCTTTCAAACAAATATAGCTGATCTTACAATTCCTAGCGGTCACACGGCGAAGACTTGACAAATTTTCCACATTTTGCGAGGCTCTTACAGGGTGCGGCAGAAAATAATGCGAAAATGTTCAAACTTGAGTATTGGGTTAATTCGTGTAGCTTGTGACTAATTTCTTTTGAAAGTGTATTTGTTTATGTAAAATTTCAAGTGCTGCATCCAAACATTCTATTTGTTTTATTGCAAATTCGTCAAAATGTTCGCGAAAGAAGTGATCACCAGTTTGTTGCTCGCCCAGAAGAAGCCGAAAGAGATTGCCAAAGTTATAGGGTGTCATTTGGCAACAGTTTATCGCATAAAAAAGTCCCTGCAGGATGGTCCCAAGCAGCGAAAGCCAGGAAGCGGACGTCCGCACTTTGCACGCACGCCAAAAGTGATCAAATCGGTCCGTGCAAAAATTGCTCGCAACCCGGTGCGTTCCATAAGAAAATCCTGCCAAGGAAGCCAATATTTCGGAGAAATCCATGTGGAGAATCATCAAAGAAAACCTGCATGCCATCTTCCAGAGCCACAGTGAAACGCTTCTTGATTACGGTCCGGGTCAAGGAACTACGAGTGACTCGTTCCAAGAGATTGCTTTCCTTGTTGAAGAAGGAAAAAATGATAATCCTGTTCTCCGACGGAAAGCTTTTCAGCGTCCAACGGCCAACAGCCGCACGGACCAGTTTATTTCACCGCAAAAACCCAAGCAACACAAAACTGACATTATTGGTTGCAGAAACTTGATTGAGACTTAAATGAGTTGCATGCAAGTTACTTTAACTGATATGCAACAAGTTTGCTGCTAGGGAGATGGAGAACGTTCCGGTAAAAGTAAAATTCAAATTTCAAACCAAACATCCGGCTGGTGTCATGATGTTGAAGGAAGCGCCGTGTCACACATGCAATTGAACCCAACAATGTTTGAACGATAACATGAAGTTTTGGCCGAAGGATTTGTGGCCCTTAGCAGTCCAGATCTTAATCCGTTGGATTTTTCGATTTGGGTATATGTTGAAGCACGAGCCTGCAATACATCACACCCTAGTGTGAAAACCCTGAAGTCAACCATAACACGCACATGGCAGTCAATGTCGGAGGACTAAAGGGTGATACGGTCAAAAATTTGGTCAAGGGAAAACGCGTATAAATCGGTGAAATCGTTTATTTAAAAAATCAAATTAAATTTCTTTTTCAAGTTCAATTAGTATAAAATTCAGGAAAAATATTCAGTTAGGCTTCCGCTTTTCCAAATCCGAATTGCCGGGCCTTACGCTTGACCCTGCCATCAGATTTTGTACAGCCACCTTGTCCACCTTCTTCGCCGCAGAAAGCCAGTTTGCCTTGAACTGCTGCTCGTCCTTAGCAGTTTTTTTGGTCTTCTTTAGGTTCCGCTTGACAATAGCCCAGTATTTCTCAATTGGGCGGATCTCTGGCGTGTTGGGAGGGTTCTTGTCCTTGGGAACCACCTGCACGTTGTTGGCGGCGTACCACTCCATGACCTTTTTACCGTAATGGCAAGATGCCAAATCCGGCCAAAACAGTACGGAACAACCGTGTTTCTTCAGGAAAGGCAGCAGACGTCGATTCAAACACTCTTTGAAAATATATGCTACCTTTCCCTTCCTTTTGCCGTATAAAACTCCTGTCCCGGAAGCTGCTTGTAGTCGGCTTTGACGTAGGTTTCGTCGTCCATTACCACGCAGTCAAACTTCGTCAGCATCGTCGTGTACAGCCTCCGAGATCGCGCTTTGGCTGGTCGTATTTTGTTTATCATCGCGATTTGGAGTCACTACCTTCTTGTAAGTCGATAGTCCGGCTCGTTTTTTGGCTCGATGCACGGTTGTAGACGATACACCCAGCTTATTTGCGGCATCCTCGGAGAGATAGGTTAGGGTTTCGCTTGAAACTACCGGCAACTCTCTTTGTCGTCTCAGCGGCTTCCGGTTTTCGATTTCCCCCGATCCAGACTTCCTGGCTGTCGACAAACGTTCCCCAAACACTTTAATTACATTTGTAACGGTTGATTTGGCAACTTTTAGCGATTTTTGCCAACTTTGCGTGCGGAGTAGCTCGGATTTTCGCGATGCGCGAGTAAAATTTTAATACGCTGCTCTTCTTGCTTCGGACGGCATTTTGACAACTGGAAGAGTGAATTCCAAAATCAAAATAGGAGCAACATTCTACACCACAATATCTTCAAAATGAGGGGTGTTCAGGTTTTTTAAATGCAAAATTGAAAGAAATACGTCAAGTTGATATTGACCAAATTTTGACCGTATCGCTCTTTACGTCTGAAAGGCATGCTCTGGCTTCCAGCGTCGGCTCGAGGATGTTTTTATTTAAAAATTTAAAAGAACTTTTTAAAGATATCTGCACTCGAAAGTGTTGATATTATTGCTTGAATTAGATGAAAATGGGATTTGAAAGAATTAGAACAAATTTTCGCATTATTTTCTGCCGCACCCTGTATGCTCAGAGGAACCACACACAGGACATTTCCTCCTATGTTGGTCTCCTTCTCGGGAGTTGATGTTGAGAACCAGTGACCTAGGTTTAGCGCCCATCCCTTGCCTCTTGCTGAACGACACATTCCAAATCATCATTCTGGTTTACCCAGGCTTGAACATTACCCATTGAATTGCAGCTAGAGGCCCCAGAACGCGATTGCAGCTCGCCTATTTGAATTTCACGTTCTCTGAAAAAAAAAAATTCCGTTTTCGAACAACAGGTATCGTGTTTGATGGGTCATTTTGCAACGAGAGACGGGGAAGAGAAAACGTTGTCGGGATAGGATTTGTGAATGATTTGGATCAAAATTCTATTTTCGCACTGGTAGTTGCGAACACTACCCTTTAATTCAGATCTTGATGTTCTACATGATCAACAAGAAATTTAACTGTGGCGATTCAAATGTATTGGATACCAATGGTGTACAACCGGACACCAAGAAGGCACCAGGTGAGCTTCACTCAGGTGTGTTGGTCACAGCAACGGCATTCGGAAATTCACCTTTTATAAGTACTCTAGTGACTTCTCAGATAGAAAATCCTCTCTGAGATGAGTAGAGGTTAGAGGTAATAAATCAATTAGTAGAGATTACAGGTGGGGGTAAAAAAGTATCAATAAGTAGGGTATAAACCAGGAATCAACATAATAAAGACGATTCTTACTATACCATAGGAAGTAGACAGTTTGGTCGGAATTAATTGTGGATAGGATTTTATTATGAGTGAAAAGAAACCCCACTTCGGACTGGTGTCACATGACGACGTTTCCACCGTACTTATGAGTTTAAATAACCCCAAGGGAGTCTTAACACTGTAATAGCCATGTTGGAGAATTCTAACAATACTTAAAGTATTCCAAACTATCCTTGAGTTCAAATTTTGATGTTCCACATGATCAACAAAGTGGTTTACCATGTTTCCATTGTATGTTTGGGTGAGAAAAAAAAGAAACTTCATGACATATCATTACATCTTTGTAGACCTATGAGTCTTATATTCCAAGAAAGGTCTACGATACTCCAAACTATTCTTGAGTTCAGATCATAATAGTCTTCAATGTTATCACGGATATTAACGATATCTCCTCCGTGTAAATGTGCTGTAAAACTTCATGAAACATCATTACACCGTTTCAGCCGTACTTCATTGTTGCCAGAACAACTACATTTGTCCAAACTCCTTGAACTTAGATCTCGGTGTATAACAAAATCTGAAAAGAGATTAGCGGTGTCCCATGGAACTTTTGCAACCCAGAAGTACGAAGAAGCGATTTCCTTCAGCTCGGTCGGTATAGGCGCAGCTACAAAGCAACACCTTGCTGGTGGCGGCTGTGTTCGATTCCCGGTCTGGTCTAGGAATTTTTCGAAAACGAAAATTTCTCGACTCCTTGGGCATAACGTAGGATTGTAAAGGGTGCTTCGATCAAAATTTTGTCGACTTTAGCTTGATGCATTTCCTTTCATCGTGCATTAAAAATTTTTACACACCCCTCATTTTGAAGATGTGTGCGTGTAGCATCATGCCTTTATTTTGATTTTGAGATTAGCACTTCAGTTATCAAAATGTCGTCGAAAGAAGAGAAGCAACGCATGAAAATTTTGCACGAGCATTGCGAAAATCAAAACTACTCTCACGCCAAGTTGGCTAGATCGTTGAGTGTGGCAAAATCAACTGTTAGCAACGTATTAAAAGTGTTCGGTGGACGTTTGTTTGGAAATTGAAAGCCGGAGGCCACAGCGACGACAAAAATAGCAGCCCTCTGTTTCGAGCGGACCGCCAACCTCTCGATCCAAGATGTCGCAAAGAAGCTGCGAGTGGCGCCTTCAACCTGATGACTTACTATCGATGAAACTTACGTCAAGGCAGACTTTAAACAGCTTCCTGGACAGGAATTTTATACGGCAACCGGACGGGGAACAGTGGCAGATATTTTCAAGCACACTAAGCTGTCAAAGTTCGCGAAGAAATATCTGGTGTGGCAGGCCATCTGTACCTGTGGTTTGAAGAGCAACGTTTACATTGCGACCGGAACCATCAAACAGGAAATGTATCTGAGCGAGTGCCTATAAAAACGTCTACTACCTTTCCTGAAGCGACACAGCTGTTCCGTTCTATTCTGGCCGGATTTGGCATCTTGCCATTACGGAAAAAAGGCCATGGAGTGGTTTGTTGCCAACAACGTTCAAATGGTGCCCAAAGACAAGATCCCTCCTAACACGCCAGAGTTCAACTCAATCGAACAATATTGGGCCATCGTCAAGCGGAACCTTAGGAATAATCAAAAAACTATTGTGAACGAGAAACAGTTCAAAGCAAAATGACGTTATGCGGCGAATACAGTGGACAAGTAAACTGGACAAAATCTTATGGCAGGTGTTAAACGAAAGACCCGGCAATTCGAATTTGGTAAAAAGAAAGCTTAGGTGAATATTTCTCCTGTATTCTGTATTAACTGAACTTGAAAATGAAAAGAATTTGACTTATTAATAAAAACATTGATCACTTTGAACTAACACACATTACTGTTTGACCAAATTTTGATCGGAACACCCTTTATTTGCCACACAATCATACTATTGCAAGGTACCTGGAATCGAAAGCACTCAATTCATAACTGTGGAAGTGCATTTAGAGCACAAAGTTGTAAGCAAGCAGTAAGCAAATTGAAAAAGCAACAAGCTTGAAATGTTAAAATATGAAGAAGCAAGTGTGAAGAAGATCTCGTAAGCCACCTCTTTGATCATGAAACATCAACATTTGAATTGCAGTTTCGTTGCAGTTTCGAGTACCGTAGATATTCTAAAAAAATAATAAATGAGACTATAATTATACAATGACCTTTCATGGAGCTTAACCAACACTTAAGTAAGATGGAGACATCGCAAATCACCTCGTAAAATCGAATCCAAATCCAATCCAAATCCAATCTAAATCCAATCTAAATCCAATCCAAATCCAATCCAAATCCAATCCAAATCCAATCCAAATCCAATCCAAATTAGTGTTTGCCAATCACTGTAGAACCGATCTGCTGTAGTGGACGGAAACTAAATCCAGCCAGAAAAGAAACCTTATTCAAACATTCTTTCTCGTACACCTTGGCGTTATTTGTATCCTTCCTGAAAAAAACTACGACCGTTTACCACAAATCGCTTTGTGTACGACCGCAAAGACTATCACTCTCTGACCAAACTTTTCCATCGCCACCGTCGTGTCAGCGTCCTCCAGGTCCTGATCCACCGATTTCGTATAATAATGCTGTTCGGACAGCGATTGCGAATCTTCCTTGCCGTAGGTTTCGTTGTCGATCAGGATGCATCCGTATTAGTTCTCCAGAATTCGGTTATACAGTTTTCGCTGCTCTTGTTTAGGCCCGATCTTGCTGCTCCAGGGATTTTTTCGGCATGTTCTTGTACGTTTTCAGGGAGTTTCGAACTTTGAGCCGTTGAATCATCCCGATACTGGTGCCTGGCGTCGACACCGATGAGTTTTCTCTTATGGCCAGGCTACCTGGGACCCAATTTTCTGCCGAATCAGGTCAAACCTTTCTTGGAAATGGTCTTAGCGAAGTTTTTGATGACATTTTTAACACTGGTGTGGTTCATTTTGACTCGTTTTGTAATTTGATTGCACGTAAAACCTTTTTCCGATCACCAAATGTGCAAAATTTTCTTTCGCATATCCGCATCAGTTCGACTCATATTTGCAACGATCCACTGTAGCAAAACCAATCGATTTAAGAGTAGTTGTTGCTTGCAACTCAAATTCATTTAATTTTTCGTAGATCTGGCCAGCTCTCGCCCCTTCTTCTTGATGTCCCTCATGAGGTTTTGCACAACCGTTCCGTCAATGGTTTATCTTACGTTTACGCAGTCTTGTTTTTTAATTTGATGATGTCATGTTATCTGCTCCTCTAGCCTTCTTCCGCAGCTTTCCTTTCATGGAAGCCCAAAATTTCTCAATGGGCCTTATTTGCGGACAAATTGGAAGATTCATCGCCTTTTTCACAAGATGGACATCGTACTCTTCATACCAGTCCAAATTAGTGGCAGAATTCGTTTCTGCAAGCATTCCTTCCGGTACATTTTTGCGTTCATATTTGCGGTAGTGAAAAAAGGTTGGTCAATTTCCAACTAATTTTCCGCTTTTTCACCACTGCTCAAAACTATTCTAACGCGCAACGAAACAGACTCATTCTTTTACCTTGAGTACAATTAATTCTTACTATCCTCAACTTTCTTTTTCTTCTATTATGTTTGTTGTTTATTTACGTTTTCTTCGCATACGCATACTCTTTCATTGTCGATTTTTTTCCATGTGGTTCTTCACTGACGTTTAGGATCTACGTCGCTCGAGTCTCGCAGGTACAGCATGGCCCAAGGTAATTCGATAGTGCTCGGGGGTGCGCACATACCCCTGCCCCGTAATTCTGGTGAGGGTCCCACCATGGAACCAGATTTACGATCTCCTTTCGCCGTCCTCACCATTGCTTGCCTGATGCTTCCATCCGCTCCGGGGTAGACTTCCACTACCACGCTACGTGTCCAACTCTTCCGCATCGTTTCGTCTGCGATGTAGACCAGGTCTCCTCGTCTGACTGGTTGCATCTCCGCATGCCACTTCGACCGTTTGTTGATGATGGGCAGGTATTGCGTTGCCCATCTCTTCCACAGCTGGTTTGCCAACGCTTGTGACTGCATGAATGTATCACGCAGGGCTTCGGCTTCGTTCGTATTAGGAATTTGTTCCGCTTCACCGGTCATCCTGATACCATTCACGAAGTTATGGTGACATGGTCACAATACGTTAAGGGGTGAGAATTGATAAAATCTTCGGCCACCGCCAATGTAGTCAGCAGCACTTCAACCGTCGTCCATCGTTGAACACTGCCAGGGCTGCTTTCCAAACGGACCAGCCTCTCTCAAACTCCTCCCATGGAATACTTGGAGGGTTGAAGTTCTAGCGGGTCCTGGAATCTGTCAGCACTTCTTCACATTCCGCCTCGATCTGCTGCATTATCAGCCTGCTGGCGCCCTGGAAGTTGGTTCCGTTGCCCGAGAAGGGTTCGTTCGGCTTTCCTCTTCTGCACACGAATCACCTGATTGCCATCTGGCACGCTTGGGTGTAGAAGACTGTGAGCGACCTCAAGATGAATTACCACTTGTCGCTAGGGCACGTGAAAAGCGCAAATCCCACGCTTCTCAGGTCTTCGTCCAACAGTTACGATCAATGGACCGCAATAGTCCACGCCAGTGAAGCTGAATGACTGCAAACCCAAAGTAATTCGAGCAAATTCCTGGTTCTCGGTCGACACTTGTTCCTTGCACCAAGTGCATGTGCTAGCCAATCTCCTGTAATCTTCGCATTTGCGTGAGCTGCTTCTTGATGGTAATACTCTAGAAACTCTATAGTGATTGGGTGCTTTCGAGGCAGAAGTTAGGGAACCAGAGTTCAAAAGGAAGGAAGGAACTCATGCGCAGAACATCTTCTTCGTTTAAAAACGGGCTAACGTTGTACAAACTAGTGTTCTTCTCCAAGAGGTACCACTCGTTGCACGGGAGCTTGCGGTTCTTCAACAGGATCTTCACTTCTTCGCCGTAGAACTTGGACTGTGCAGACCGCCGCAGATAGGCTTCGGCACGTTGATACTCCTCTCGCTTCAGTGGTACGCTGGTATAGATCTTCACTAGCCGTTGAACACTAGGTGGAGTAGAAACCACTTCAATCGCCAAGCCTTCTCGTTTCCCGATGTAGTTGGATTTGAACCGATAGATACAGGCAACTGCTTCGCTACTGAAAACTTTCAAACGTGAGAAACGGGTTGCATCTAAGACTGCTCTGCTATGGACAAGTTATGAAACAAGAGACATGCTAGGACTTTTTCTGGAGTGTTCGGTTCAACGGTGTCCTGCTGCGACCATTGTTCTTCCGGTGGATCGATTACACGCTCGGAAGTGGAGTCAGCATGTCTAGACCATTCAAAAGCTTCGAGTTCAGCGACACCTGAGGCTTCTTAGGATGAACAACTACACTTAATGGCAAATGCCACATCTCATCTTATTAGGACTTAGCTAGCTCAGACTTGGATGCTACATGCTGGACACATCCCTTTTTAGTGTAATCGGCAATCAACTCCCTTACCTTACTGTACAGACCACTGTCTTTTAGCAACCGCCTTTCCAAACATCGGAACCGTTTGACCGCCATTGGCTAGCTATCGGGAAATTGTGGGTGATCCTCTATCCAGTATTTTGTTTTCAGGTTCGTGTAGAGTTTCCGGCAAGCGGTTTGGCAATACTCTTCAACGCTTTTTCCTTCCTCAAGCAAGGTGATGATTTTCTAGATACCGGATGGCCTGTAACCCATCGACATGAGGTGCACCTCGATGGTAAATTCTTCGCCACATACCATCGAACTGAGGTGTTTTACTGCTTTCAACATGGCATCTGCAGAACATCTGTCAAAGTTTGGCTGTAAACAATAGAAGTAGTTTGATTGGTGATGCATAGGTGCACTGAGAATTAAATTTCGTTTATATTATGGAATCATAGTAAAGACTAACACATTTATTTGTTGTTTTCTGCAACTAAATAGATGTTTACTCTTTCAAAGGCTACCTTCGTTTTCAATGCGACACGCTCAACTGTGAAACGCTTGAAGCATTTGTTGATACGGAAAGCACTCTTCGTGCATTGTTCGAAAACAATACATAGAGCTACGAATATTTTGTTGCAAATTAACAAAAAGTCTCTCTGATAGTTGCATGAATGACTAACAGGTCTTCTATACTGACTTGAATGTAAATAATTGAACAAAAAGTTCAACCACGAGGAGTTGATCACCGGTTTTTTTTAATGTTTCTGACATGGGGCTCGACCCTGCATTTTTGGAAAGGAGCTGTTATTGAATCCATGGCTGATCACACGAGCCCATGGTGATTCCTGTGAATTACTTGAATAATGAGTATGAAATTATAGCTCTTGACAGAGCTTTATTCTTTATTAATAAATAATTTAATAACTCCCGCCCATCCCCGCAGCAAGATGTAAGAGTAAGATATAAGGAATCAGCGATTGGCTGGTCCTAACGAAATTATTGTTATGCATTATACAAAAGGTGTAATGATAGCATTTCACCAGATGACAAGATATATGAATGTTTAATACAATTTACGAGCCATTTGTTGTATGTACAGCATCCATGTTTACAGGAAACGGGTGAAAGCTAATTTACAAAAATAAAGTTTCAGTGTGGATTTGTCACCACGCGGCAGAGAGAATTGCATAAAATAGAAGCGAAAACCGTCTATTACTTTACAATTCATTCCCAAAGAAGCGTTGAGTTCTGGGATAGTGCTTCCAACCAAAATGGATGAGTTGACGCAAAATTCATCAATCTAGAATCTGTTAGCAGGAATCCAGTCCAAACAAACAAAGCACCATAAACGATATACTTGCGGGAAATGATGATTCAGTGAAGATCGGTCAATCCCATGTCGATGCAATGTCAGTAATTAGAGATAATTATCTTGTCATACGTTGACAAACATTGCTGACATTGGGAAACTTTTGTTGGGGAAAAATACCTTCACAATGTGGAGATCTTCATACACGAATCCCATCAATGACTCAATAGCATCGTGAGTCAACATTATAAGAAACTATAGAAATCCACCATTTCAGCTAAATCTGGCGACAAAGAAAGCACGACAATTATTTCCATCCTGAAAAATGGCCAATCCTGTTCCACCGGAATTCACCATTTAGCGTTACAGATCTCGACAGGCGATGATTTATGTGCGGAGAAAGTCCGACCTAGGCGATCCGTCATTCAAACCGCCGTCCTCCGTGAGCATATGCGCAAGTCATAAATCAGTTTGTCAGGTTTTCGATTTGCATTTACTAAATAGCGCATTAAGCTGGCTGACTATCCACGGGCAGACAAAATCAAATCAGCTGAGATAAACCTCGTTCGAGAGCATTGGGGTATGATAGTAAAATATGAATCACTTGTCTCAGTGGAATGTGGTAAGACGACGGTCTATGATAGGGTTTTCACGGAAATGTAAACAATGAGCAATTCTTTGGTAAATCCGACAACTGTTAGGCACGTTCATCTTTGCACTTTTTCAGCATAGAGGTTATCTCACCAAATTGTATAAGTGCACTCTGTAAAGGTGTAATTTCACTCTAATTCCAACAACCTTAATTGATTATCTTGCCAGATATGCGTATTTTGTCTACCATGCGAAGACTTCTCTTCACAGTGTCGTGTACTAAAACTCGACTACTCGACACTGAAGAAGTCCGCACATTGTTGACGAAATACGCGTATCTGTCAAGATAAGCAATAAAAGCTATAGGAATCAAATGGAAGCTACTAATCTTTCTTCTCATTTTCTAGCTACAGGTTTTCCACTAAAATCTCACACGCACCAGAATTCATCATGTAAGGTTTTAAAAGTTTGTAGTTACGAATAAATAATTAAATTCAAATACACATACAGAAATTGTGACCTATTATGTTCGTGCTAATGCTCATTAGTCAACAACGTTTTGAAAAATTTCCTAAATAACAAACATTTTGAAAAATGGATAAAAATACTCAAGAGCCTGATGTACAGGTTTTTACCAATCAATGGGTAAAATCCTTTTACCCATTCAAGGAGTTAACCCAATTAAGTTCGAAATGGGTGATATTTTACCGAGATGCACGAAGGTATCACATCTGTCAAGTTGATTCAAAAGCAGTTAGTTTGATGGCTGCTGCAATACTTAAAGGTGCCGCAACACGGGGCTTGAAATCTATGCTATAGTTCACTATGATATAGCCGTTATAGATATCTATATCATAGTTCTATGAAGATTCGAGACACGGTTTTGCAAAGCGTGAGCTATGAAGTAATTGTAGCTTTGTAGTAGAAATCTTTGCCACAGCGCTATCACTTAACTTTTTTCTGTTTTCACGGTTGATTTTTTTTTGTGGTCGCAGGTATTCAGTTGCAAGCTTTTAAAAAAATTAAATTTGGTAGTAATCATGAGCATATTCGGTCGCTATTGACAGAGAATGAAAAAATGCTGCAATCGTAGATTGCTTGCCTTAAAGGCTTGAAAATTGAGGCTTGATTGCTGAAGGTTTTAGGTTATGAAAATCCCGATTACTTCAGGAAAATTCTTCAGAGAACTTCAGGAAGTTCTTCAGAGAGTTAGCGAAAGTTTTATTTAGAGAAATTTGGGGAAGTTCTTTAGAGAAGTTCAGGAAAGTTCGTCAAAGAATTAATGCAAGTATTTTTTAGAAAAGTTTTGGAAAGTTTTTTCAGAGAAATACAGGAAAGTTCTTAAGATAAGTTCTCCAGAGAAATTCAGAGAATTTCGGGATATTTCTTCAGAGAAGCAGGGAAGCTCTTCAGAAAAATTCAAATAATTCTTCAAAGAAGTTTGGGAAAGTTCTTCAGACAATTTCAGGCAAGTAATTTCAAGGTTCGCCAATGGAATTTCTTCCAGAGGATTTTCAGGGCAGTTCTTCAGAGAACTACAGCGTAGTGCAATGGAACGTCTGGGAAGTTCTTCAGAGAATTTCAGGGAATTTCTTCAGAGAAATTCAGCGAAAGTTCTTTCAGAGAACTTGGTGAAACTTCTCCAGACAATTTCAGGAAAGTAATTTCAGGGAAATTTTCCAATGGAATTTCTTCAGAAGAATTTTAGGGCAGTTCTTTAGAGAACTACACGGAAGTTTTTCAGAGGAACGTTAGGAAGTTTTTAAGAGAAGGGAAGTTTTTCAGAGAAACGTTAGGGGAGTTCTTCACAGAAATTCAAGGAGCTCTTTACAGAAATTCAAAAAAAATTCTTCTCAGAAATACGGAGATGTTCTTTAGAGAACTTAGGTGAAGTTCTTTAGAAAATTTCGGTGAAGTTCTGCTGAGAACTTCGGGAAAGTTCTTAAGAGAACTTCAGATAATTCTTCAGAGAAGTTCGAGAAAATTCTTCAGGGAAGTTATTTCAGGGAAGTTCTTCAGAGGAACTTCAGGGAAGTTCTTCATTAAAATTCGGGGAAGTTCCTTACAGAAGTTTAAGGAAGTTCTTCAGAGGAGTTAATGCAAGTTCTTTTAAGAAATTCGTGGAGCTTCATTGGAGAAGTTCAGGGAAGTTCTTCAGAGTACTTCAGGGAAGTTCTTCAGAGAACTTCAGGAGAGTCCTTCAGAGAACTTCGGAGAAGTTCTACAGAGAAGTTCAGAGAAGTTCTTCAGAGAAATTCAGGTTATTCTTCAGAGAAGTTCTGGAAAGTTCTTCAGATAATTTCAGGGAAGTTCTTCAGTGGATTTTTTAGGGAATTTCTTCAGATAAATTTCAGCAAAGTTCTTCAGAGATCTTCGGGGAAGTTCTTCAGAGAACTTCTTGGAAGTTCTTCTGAGAAGTTCAGGGAAGTTCTTCTGAGAAGTTCAGGGAAATCGGTTAAATTCATTGCTTTGAGGTTTCAAAATATTCGTATGTACCGGTTCTTAGAGCAGCAAAAATTGAATGAAATTGAAATGACAGGTTTATTTAAAATTCGTATATTATTTAGAAGAGGAGTGGCTGTCAATTTCACGTGATTTTGAAGAAAAATGGCAATTTTCCAATTGTGTAGGAGCGTTAGACGGAAAGCACGTTAGTATAAAAGCCCCTGCAAAGAGCGTCAGTGATTATTTAAATTATAAAAAGCAGTTCAGCATCATTCTAATGGCTATGGTGGATGCTGAATACAAGTTTACGTATGTCAACATAGGAGCAAAAAGAAGGATCAGTGATGCTGGGGTATTTGCCGATTGCTGTTGAGGAATCTGATGCAGAATCAAGTTGTATGGCTCATCTGACACGAGGACGATCTGCTGCTTTTGAGACATTCTGAAAATTATTATCTCTTCATAGGCCTGCTCAAATTTGTTATTCAAGTTCCTTAAAGCCATCGTATATTTGTTATCTTACAAAGCAGTTCTCAGTCCATAACGTCTCCAGCAACGAGTTGGTCGATTTACCCAGAATAGTGGCCCATTTTTTTTGGTTTTTTAAGTTCCGTGGGTTCGGACACGATTTCGACTGGCTTTGCTTTCGATCCATTCGGTTTTTCAAGTTTCAAAACAAGTAATTTAGCAATAATAGCAAAAAGTAAACGAACTGTTAAAAAACTTTAACCAACAAACTTGAACTATTCTGCCCGGATGGAATAGTTCATAGCCTTTTTTCCTGTCTTTTAGCATTTCAAGCTTATTGCTTTCACAATAAGCTTATTGCTTGCTCTCAACATAGTGTTCTAGATGCACTTCCACAGCAATTAATTGAGAGTTTTCGATGCCAGGTACCATTTTTGCATTAGTATGATTGTGTGGCAAGTAGAATCATACGCTATGCCCAGGGAGTGGAGAAATTTTCCTCTACAAAAAATTCCTAGACCAGACCAGGAATCGAACCCAGCCACTTCCAGCATGGTGTTGCTTTGTAGCTGCGCCTTTACAGACTGAGCTAAGGGAGGACCCAGTTCATAGCCTACTACTATTGTATGTATGTATGTAAGAAGCCACCATCCTAGCGTGGGCCTTGCCCTGCATGCGGTTCCACTTAACAGAAAGATCATGCTTTGATACCGTTTTAAATTCAGCATACTGCTGTATGAAGGGCCAAAAAGGGTTGGCAGGCCTGTAAGCAGAGACACTTACGTGAAACCTGCGGGAATAAGAGAATCTCCTTCCAACAATATGATCCGATAAAACGAATAAGAAAGGCGCGTCAAATTCATTACAACTGTTGGAGTAGAATGTAACAATTCTTGAATGATAGACCCATCCCCTCCTAGGCTCTGGTTGGCTGTCCACTCCATTGTCCAATTGCAACTTCTATGATGCCCTGATACACCCTCCCCTCCCAGTATTTAAATATTTTAATGCAATGAAATATAATGAGATGCATGTATTATAATATTTAAAGGAAATAAGTACAAAAAGTGTATGTAGTTTAAAACGGAAAAGGGTTAGCCTGTTCTGTATAATGTTTTCAAACTTGAATATCTTACAAGTCGAAATTTCCTTTCTACTGGTTCTAGGGAGCAATAACATGTAACAGTTGAAGTCAGAACCTTTAAACAAAAAACAATCAGCGCTCTGTGTTAGAAGTTAATGCTCGGTTTGTCTTGTAATTTTAAAAAAATGTGATGAAATAATGAAAACAGTATTAATAGGCATGTGATAATAATATGCAGCTTGTTGCATCTTTACTGCTCAATCAGTGGCAGATGAATGTTACTCTGGAATGTGAAGATCATTTTGCAATCAAATACAACATAAAACATTTGATTATATGGATAAACATAATCAGCAGAATTGGAGAACATTCAATAACTTTATTCATATCCAATGATCTACAATAGTAAAAAAACACCGCAAGATACAATGCAAAAAAATATTCAGTACTATCTGGAATCAATTTCCTGTAACCTGTGAAGTAGAAGAAATTGATTAATAATTATATATTTTTTTAATAAATAATTTTATTATGATAATAATAATATACAGTGATGATGTGATGAAATAATACATGATGTGGTAATGCGATACTAAATAATATGCATATTAAAAAAAAATGCACCTATTTGAGTCTTCTGTTGGGAAGTCAGATGACATAAAGTCTGAAATGTCGAAAATTTCTTAAGTGATGTAATGAAAGAAAGCAAAGAAAGTTTAAGCAAACAGTAAGCCGAAATAAATTTCATATGATTATGATTACTGCCCGAAAAGGGAGACTTAACAAGTCAACAAAAAAAGGAAGGAAATTTGAATTCTCCTTAACTCTTGATTTCTCTAGGCCCATGGGTAATTCTTCATATCTGTGTAATAGAAAATGAAGGATCATAAACAATTTTAGTTTTTAAATCATTAAATTTGTTTGGATAAGTTTGGAAAAATTATAGTAGAATCCGTCATCCGTCCCTTCTAAAAACAAACGTTAAAAATCAGCCTATCTCAACATAACATAGGTTGGGGCTAAAACTGTATAAATGTGAAGCTGAAATAGCATAACAAATATTGCAAAGGGGTGTTACAATACAAGATAATAACAAAAATTATATCTGAATTGTCTGCATGTCTGCTGGATTGTGGTCCTGCTGCATTTATAGTCAGACCTGCATTATCATTGTCACGAAGGATAAAAATAATTTAAGATTACTATACAATACTTGGGAACTCCATGGATGATCCGAAATTATATACCAGAGGATACTTCATTTTTTGTAGTAGGGTAAGATTTCAGCATGCACCTTCTTTACCCGGGTCGCGCTGCCTACATCGCCTTGGTGCGACTGCCATCTAATGTATAGTTGACACGATACAGCGTTTCTTACTCAGCCGCTGTTTGAGCCGCACGCTCAACACGCACCTCCTCAATCTAGTTGAAGTCAGAAGGACAACAGTGCCCAGGCTGCACTTCCAGCTAAGTACGCAACCCTTAGTCATCTATAGATCCGTGGAAGCATGAGGTAGGAACTTGTGAGACCAGAGCTAGGTTGCGAGGACGCACCCTCCTTTGCGACTTACCATTTTGCAGTCCATGTAATGAATGTTTATCGCTAGTACACATAAAAGACTGATTACCCCAACATGGGTAATTTTGGTACGTTCTTTTAACAACTTCGAGTTAGTCCTTCAGAGAAGTTCTTCACAAAACTTCGGCAAGTCCTTCAGAGAAATTCATGGAAGTTCTTGCCGAGAACTTCTTGAAAGTTCCTCAAAGAAGTTCAAGGAAAATCTGCAGAGAACTTCAGAAAAGTTCTACAGAGACAACTCAGGCAAGTTCTGCAGGGAACTTCAGAAATGCTTTCAGAGAAATCCAGGAAGTTCTTCAGAGAACTTTAGAGAAGTTCTTCACCAAACTTGGTAAGTCCTTCAAAGAACTTCATGAAACAAAGTTTAACATAGTTCTTCAGAGAACTTCAGGAAGTTCTTCAGAAAACTTCAGGGAAGTCTTAAAGAACTTCAGGGAAGTTATTCAGAGAACTTCATGAAGTTCTTCAGATAATTTCAGGGAAGTTCTTCAGAGAACATCAGGGAAGTTCAGTAAAGATTTTCAGGTATGTTTTTTAGAGAACTTCAGGTTAGTATGTAATTTGATATAGATATACGAGGACAAATGAAACACTTAAACCATTTGTTCTTCATAGATTCGACAAAATAATGTCGTTGCCAAATTTTACTCACCCTTATATGAAATACATGCAAAATTGAAGATCCATAAGAAAAGCGATCATTTTAAAATCCCCATTCACTTCTCAACAATATTTTTAATAACACTAGGAATCCACTTACAGTTTAGTACAATCATAATTTTTTTTCAGCAATTTGGAATGTGCTACTGGAAAAAAAGGATGCTCATTTAAATTATGCAGCAGAACAACTCTTAAACGTTTTGATGAGCTATAGATGAATAGTCCACATACATTCGGTTCGTATTTAAGACCTATTTCGTCAAACAAGCCACCACCATCATGACAAAAGCATGAATGAATGGAACTCATGCCACTTCCCTTGTGTAGTAACTTTAACGTCATTATCGAGGAGCTCCCATTTTTTGAGACGAGAAACTTCTCTGAAGTTCTCTGCAGAGTTTACCTGAAGTTTTCTGCAGAACATCCCTGAAATTTTCTGAAAAACCTCCGTGAAGTTCTGTGAAGGACTAACCAGAAGTTTTCTGAAGAACTTCTCTGAAGGTTTCTTAAGATCTGCCCTGAAGTTCTCTGAAAAACATTCCTAAAGATCTCTACAGAACTTTCCTGAAGTTCTCTGAAAAACTTCCCTGAAGTTCTCTGGAAGAACTTCTTTTAAGTTCTTTGAAGATTTTCCAGAAGTTCTCTGCCGAACTTAGTTGAAGTTTTCCGAAGAACTTTCATAAAGTTCTCTGAAGGACTTATCCGATGTTTTGTGAAGTACTTTTCTGAAGTTCACTAAAGAAGATCCCTATATTTCTCTGAAAAACATTCCTCATAACTTTCTAAAAGTTCACTGAAGAACTTCCTTGAGGTTCTCTGAAGAACTTTCATGAAGTTTTCTAAAGAACTTTGCTGAAGTTCACTGAAGAACTTCCACGAAATTCTCTAAAGAACTTCCCGAAGTTCTCTGGAAGAACTTTGTTGAACTTTGTTTCATGAAGTTCTTTGAATGTCTTACCCAAAGTTTGGTGAAGAACTTCTCTTTAGTTCTCTGAAGAACTTCCCTGATTTACCTGAAATCATTTCTGAAGCTCTCTGCTGAGCTACCCTGAGGTTCTCTGAAAAACTTCCCTGAAGTTCAGCGGAGAACTTCCCTGAAGTTCTCTGAAAAACTTTCCATAATTTCTCTGAAAGACTTTCCTGAAGTTCTCTACAGGTGATTTCTTTGGCTTTTAGTCTTTATAATAATGAAAACAGAACATAATATGACAAAAACAGAAATTCTAGTAAGTAAACAATATAAAAACACCACACACAGCATACCGACACATTATATTTTTACAGTAACCACTAGAAGAAGGCACAATATATTACGCCGAAACGTCGGAAAATATAAAATAGTCTGTTTTCATTATTATAAAGACTAAAAGTCAAAGAAATCATTTTAACACCACAACGTCGCAGTCGATAATCAGTTCTCTACAGAATTTCTGAAGTTTTCTGCAAAAGTGCCCTGAAGTTTTCTGAAGAATTTCTCTGAAGTTCTCTAGAGTTCTTTAAAGAACTTTTCTGATGTTCTCTGCAGATCTTTCCTGATGTTCTTGAGGAACTTTCAAGAAGTTCTCCGTAGAACTTCCACGAATTTTCTGAAGGACTTACCTGAAGTTTTGTGTAGAACTTCTTCGAAGGACTTACCCTAAGATGTCAGAAGAACGTACCAGAAGTACCCTTATTGGGGTAATCAGCCTCTTATATACACTAACGATATTCATGCATTACATAGTTCATAGGCAGATCAGTGCCACTCATTGAAATGATTCTCAACTATGAAGTCGACCATTTGGAAAACCAAGATTACTTGAGTAAATTTCCGGAAACCAATGAATTCGTACATGATCTTGATATCAAAATTCAGACTTTACAAAACGTTCACATGCACACTAGTGCCACGTAGCGAACGTGTTCTGATCGAATGTGTACACTATTCAAAAAGCTCTGACCCTCGAATATATGTTTTGAAGATGCCATCTTGGCTTCGACGCGCTTCAAATGAACTTTCGCGTGCTTTTTCAACTTAGTGTTCTAATTGCACTTCCACTACTTCCACCTATGATTGAGAGGTTTCGCGGTAGGCTCAATTATACTCTATGACCAGGGGAAGCGGGAAATTTTCCAACTCGAAACATTCCTAGACCGGTCGAGGATCGAACCTGCCGACTCTGGCATGGTAGACCGTGCGCTTACCGACTACGCTATCCGAGGCCCCTATGGTATCTTGCTACATGCTAATAATATCGAGATCCAGATAATACAGTAAGTTCACTTGCACACTAGTGCCAGGAGTGAGATAATTTGAACTGTTGAGTCGAGCGTCTGGAAGTTTATAATTTTACAACAAACTTTCCTAAAACAGTAAGGTTAACACCAACCGAAAGGCTTTAATCAACCGAACATCTTTTTCGAAGACACCAACTAACTATATGACACGGATAGCGAGATTCAGGTTATAAAGTAAGTTTACATGCACACTAGCGCCGCGTAGTGAGAAGTTTTTAGTTACAATCCTGAAGGCCTTGATCTATTGGGAAACTTTGCTCAAGGAAGTAACTTCCTATATATGAAGGATCACGAGATATTTTCTGATGAAACAACAACGGTCAATCCCCTTATATCATTTGAGACCACCATCAAGCGAATCCGCGCATGTCGGGGGGTTTACTGTACTATGCTGCCTTTCAACCGTCATAACTTTTTCTAGCGGAGTCGGATCGATCACTTTCTTCTGCAAAGTTGTTTGTTATAGTCTAATAAATTGAAACAAATGCTATTGGGGCATTTACATTTGAGCTGAGGCAGTTATTTGAGTGATCTACTAACATATTAAAATTTCAATTTTTGATGCCAATTTGTGAAGACAAAATAAGAAAAAGAATTGCATGCGGTCAAAATTCTATATTCAATGGTTTTGGAACCCAAGCTAACGGAAACTGGCATGGAGCTCGGGGTCTAAAAATCTCTGTCGACCAGTGTAATGTTTGTTGAATGAAAAATAACAGCACAAAAAACCATGCAAACCTCGATGATAAATTTAAAATTATACCCTCAAAAGAAAGCAAATTTAAAGCTCTGTTAGTATCGAAGACCATTGAAACTATAAATTATCATCGTTTCACATTTTATCATTCAAACTCACATACTCAGCGGTTTGCTGCTTCTCAAATTCAACGAGTCGATATCGTAAGACTTTCAAGTAAAATAAACACATCCTCCAGCATCATTCAAATACCCTATCAAATTAAAATCACTTGAACTTTGGCTTCCATTTGATTATTTTGACATCCTCTTTGACAGGGAGCAGGTAACATTTCCTTGCATCGGTTTTTAATTTTGCTGACTACTCACATTCTGACTGATTTCATGCTCACAGCTTACCCTTTGCTCACCGATAAAAAAAATCCAACCAAAAATCAAGAAGATGTTGATTAATAGGATTTGGCGCTATTTGCTCCCTACAGGCGATGCTGTTGCTGCCGATCGGGTTCCGTCTCACTTTAATCGCCGTCGTCGTTCATTTGCATACCGATTCTCCTATTCATCGGGTAGTTAATGCTAATACCTCGATGATGACGATTGAAGACGAAAAAAAAGGGGGAAACCTTTCTCATTAGTTTAGGGCGAAAAGGAAAAGGATTCCTTCGCTCCAACCGTTGTGTTGGCTGCTGAATCGTCAAGCGATCGGCAAAGTCGATTTTCTGTAGGTTCGTTCACACATAAATTAGAGAGAAATTATTTCACGCTTGACAGTCACAGCCCAAAACCGACTCCTGAAGCGCCCTTGGTGTTCGAATGGTTTGCCTAACTCATTAGCATTTTTTTAGTCGCCTTTTTATTTTCGCTAACAGGAGGAGATTCTTAATTGGAAATTAAGAAAACATTAGTCTTGATTATTTGACGTTGAGCCGGCTTGATTGAATTGCTTTCGGTTCTACTCGGTTCTGGGATTTTGCAATTTATAATTGAAGGAAAGTAAATGAGGTTTTTTGTAAACAAGTGAAGATCAAAAAATTGATTCAGTTGGCCTAAAATTGGTTTTTAAGTTTATTTAGTTTAATATTGTTGATTATAAAGTAAAGTTCTCAATTTTCACCCTTTTTTTGAGTCTATGGAAACTTAGCTATAATGGAAAAAAAAACAAACTCCTCATCAACCTACCTCTTCTATTCTGTAAAATCATCGCTTGAATGAGGATTTCAGAAGATTTTTCACCCACTCCTAAGCAACCCACTGAGTGCTCCTGGGCGATAGTTTTCCTTATCACACCAGCATTGAACAACCCGGGCACCATATCGTGCCTTTTCATCATTACGCACGCACTAGCCAGCCACCCAACCAGCAGCCAATTGCATCGCGCAGAGAGGCAAGCCAGAAGCAAGCAGCCCAGCCAGCCGGCAAGTCGAACATGCATGAATTGTTGATAAGATTGCAATCGAAACCGGAATCAATTTTCATTTCAATGAATATGGTGAAAAGCCGATTGATATCATTGCATCACTTTCCCGAGCTGTATCGGAGTTTACTGGTGCTGCTTGCAGTGCAATCTGGGTGAGAACCGGTGGGGCGAGGCTCTGGAATTTGCATATTTGCTATTCATTGTGGACAGACAGACAAGCACAGAGTTGTGAGAGATACATGCACTTGATACAGGCTTGCACCACTCACTCGGTCGGAAGCCTCATCGTAGGCGACTGGGACAACCGACGATGGCAGACAGAATGCAACAAGGCAACTGCAGTTCCAAGTATGCAACCGACGAGAGACAGGAGGTACAAGGGAAGAAGAATCGATGCCATAGTTCCGTTCCGACTGATTCGACTGACTGTTTGTCTGTCTGAAAATAGAGACGTACTTCCGTGTGCGCCTTCTAAACAAGTGCCAAAAGTCGGTCCTTCTCCCAGATTCAAAACCACGGTGCGGGAGCTGTGCGCTCTCGCTCTCCACCCGAAAAAATTCCAATCTCTAATCAAATCATCATAAAGCAATTTCTATACACTTTATTGAAATGCATCCGTTTATAGTGAATTGTACGTGTTTCATGTGGTATTTGGTTTGCGAAACCCACCCAGGATATAGAGTCAACTGGAACGAGGCATGTGAACTGCACCGTAGCTAGGGTGCCTGTTCATTAAAGTGAGGTTAGGAAAAGAGATTTGGAAATCAAATATGATCGAGGGTAAATTCTGTAGCTTCTGTCAACGGAATTGGGAATTTTGATGAATTTATTGCAAGTGGAGTAGCTACCATTCCATAGATTTCAGAAGCTTGAAAACAAAAATGGCTCTATAAGTTAACTGCATCGTGAATCCATTTAACACATTTTGTTTGTCGTCTTATTAAACTTCTTCTTCATCAACACAAACAAATTTTTTTCTCTTCTATTCCACTGTGCTTAAGCAGTTCGTAGTGATGATTTCAGATCATCAAAGCTCATGCGAGATCGCCCAAAAAATTGCATACTCGAAATTATTCAATTAGCTAGACCTTAGTCTTGGACTATCAATACCAATAGACCAATAGACTATCTATAAATCTAGGTACTTTCCCATTTGATGTCCATTTCTTTTAATATTAGTGCAGAACAATATGCACATGTGTCGTGAGCCAACGACTCTTTTATCACCACTGTGCCAGGATAGGTTCCCAACTTCAAGATGTTGACTATCTATGACATCACCAAAACTTATGGCAGTAGGCCACAACACTGTGATGTCAGTGTTCTGTCTAGTTCCCCAGGCTCTACTCGAGACTGCTAGTTGACGAACAAGTAAACAGTTAAGGCGGGTACCGTAGAACGGGGTGACTTCGATCACTTTTTGAACTATTTCTTGAAATTTTCTATGATAATTATCTTTAGAATTTTGTTTCACATTTTTAAAATCAGTACTGGTATCTGTAGTATAACACTACGCAAAAATTTTAAAAATTTATTATCGCAGATGAACTTTAAAAAAATTGTTTAATTCCCGCGGCCAATTTTCAATAATGGGGTGACTTCGACCAAAATCAATTTTATCCATTTGAAGTGCTTAAATGAATAAAAAAACACCAAATTTTATGCAAACCATTTGATGCAGGTGTCTCCCGAATAGCACAGGGGTGGAGCATTCCCCGAAGGAACGTTTATTAATTATGTCACGCATAAAGGAACATTTTCAAAACCCTCCCGCTTTGTCATGTTTTTTATGGACCTTAAATTTTGGACTTCTCAATGCCATTAAATTGTCGAAATAAATGTTTCACACCTTTTCTCCAACACAGAACAAAACAAAACAAACCATTTGACAGATTGGAAGGTAGTGCAACACTTTGAGAAGGTTGTCGCGTTTATTCGTTTGCTCTTAATATTCGATCAAAACTTTTTTTTATTCATTTATTTGTTTATGTATACAAAATAAATATTTTTTCGATTAGCTTAGAGAGACGAATGTTCAAGTGATCTAAACATGTGGTTGTTGATTTTTTTTTAAAATCATTTTATTGCTTGAATATATGATTGTTGTTGGGCTTGGTAAAAAGTACCATAAGGAGCATCTTTTTAAAAATATTTTTTTATAGCGAAGGAAATAGAGAAATGCTTTAAACAAAATGCATTTATATACCCTAATAAATGTTGAATATATATGCTTCAAAGCTTAAAAAATGCAGGCACTTGGAGAAGGATAATTTTAAATTGAATAAATATCGGACTTGGCGGTTGAAGTCACCCCGTTGATAGAAGTCACCCCGCTCTATAGTAACCACAAACAACAAGTCGATTCACCATCCTTGAGGTCCACCTACCATTCATCACTTTACGAACAATATTGAATTTCCGAGTGAAAGGGTGTTTTTGATTCACTTAATAACGTTGTATTAAAAATCTTCAGAACAGGATAATCAATTTTTCGAAATTTGTAATTACCAAAAAGATAATCAATCAGCAAGAAAATGGTAATTACCAAAAATGGCTAAATTTAGTTGTAGAGCATTTTGCAAATACTTTTGCTTTCGGTGGAAATTGAGAAGTGACCCCCCCCCTTTTAGACTCGGAAACTACTAAAGCGATCGGCTTGAAAATTTGTATACAGGAGTTTTTGGGAATGGAAAAGGTTCTTATGATGGTTTTAAATCCCTTCCCCCCTCTAGGAAGGGGTGGGGGGGGGGGGGGTTCACATACAAATGAAATAAAAATTTCTGCATAACTCGATAACTAATCAAGCAAGTGGCACTAAGTTTGGCATGTGTGTTTTTTTTTATAAAGGATTTCTGACGTTGGACTACGTCTTTGTTTTCAATACACGTTGCGAGTACGAGAATTTGGAGCGTCACAAAATATGCTTTGGTTTTGAACGTTAATAGCTAATTCATTTCATGACCGATTTTCAAAATCATTGCCCCAATGTCTGATATATTTCTACGCATAAATCTCTTACTTTCGGCTTTTTAAAATAACGTAAATACAAGGTGGTGTCTTATAATATCGATTTGTAAGAGTAAATTTATCAAAAACTTTCCTAGCACAGACTTTACATTTAAGTAAGGAACGTCTCCTAGGCAACCATGAATGTTGAATAAGGGAAACACTTTTGAATTTTGATATCATTCAGTTCAAACAAGCGACACGTACGGACGTGTTTCTGGCTCCCTCGCAATAAAAGTTTTTTCCCGTGTTTCCCTCACGCCCGTTTTCACGCAATTGCGTATCCGGTTCGCTATCTATCACCTGCGCTTGCTCATATTTTGGTTGTGGGAAGGCAAAAGCATGCGCTGCAAGTTCACCAAGTTTTTTCGCTCGACCTGTTGCCGTGGCAATGGGTCGAAAAATCAACACGGTGTGACATCCACGCCAGTGGCATCAGCTCCTGACGCCATACCGAAACCGAGCAGC
Source organism: Aedes japonicus (assembly GCA_034211315.2). Lineage (NCBI taxonomy): Eukaryota > Metazoa > Arthropoda > Insecta > Diptera > Culicidae > Aedes > Aedes japonicus. The sequence goes on from JASCZW010004940.1 coordinate 206,729, forward strand.
TTCAAGCAGCTGCGCCAAGATGACGGCGATCCAACGGACCCTAACACTCGACTAATAGTGACCAAAAAATGTTCCCGGTACAGGAGGTGCCAAAGAAGGTAAAGGTCCCCCCGCTCTTCACCACGTCAAAGGACATCGCTACTCTCAGGACTGAGCTTGCAGCAATCAAAATTCAACCGCTTTTCAAGCTGTGCAGTACCGGCACAAAGATCATGTGCTCGACAGAGGCTGACTACCGTGCTGTCATCAAGAAACATGAGTTTAACACTCACGACTCACCAGGAAACAAGCCGTTGAATGTGATTCTGCGTGACCTTCCGGAATTCACTCCGGAGGCAATAATTGCTGAGCTGCAAGTGGCGGCTCTGAAACCAGCGAAGGTGTTCCCGATCAGACGTCAACAACAGGGATATCGGTACCAACTCTATCTGGTACATCTAGAGTAGAGTTCCGTCACGATGGTTGACCTGTTGAAAATATGGGCCCTTTTCAACGTGATTGTCGAGTGGGACCGGTATCGCCCGAGAAAGCACGACGTGACGCAGTGTGTCAACTGTCTTGTGTTCGGCCACGGAACTCGAAACTTCGACATGAAACCACGTTGCGGCAAGTGTGCCGGAGCACACACTTCCATGGATTGTGCACCAATGGATGAAGGAACACCACCAAAGTGCGCCAACTGCGGCGCTAATCACGAAGGTAACAACCGAGCCTTTACCAAACGTGCGGAGTTTCTGGCAATCCGCAAACAGGCGTCCACTAAGTCCTGGCCTGGGCAACGCCGTCCGCCACCTCGACTGGATGAAGAAAATTTTCCGACGCTCCGGTACCAGGTGCCAAATTTGTTGCCGATCCCATTGAATCACCGCCAAGCAAACCACCCATTAGCCTCCGTTCAGCATCGATTCGCGGCAGCCGCCACCGCCTCCACGCTGACTCCTCCTCCAGGCTGGGCCAATCCGGATTGCAGTACCTCCACGCAACCACCCGTCTATGAACAGCTCTACGACTCGGAACAAATGGTCGAGTTCGCCCAAGAGCTCTACCGCCAACTACATTCTTGCCGCTCCAAGGAGGAACAGCTCAAAGCCGCCACATCCGTGACGATGACGTTCATTTTCAAATATGGACCATAATCGCATCATCAACATCGTAAATTGGAAAGCTTTTTCCATCCGGAACAAAACAATCGAGCTCGGTGACTTCCTTAACGGGAAGGCCATCGACATCGCCATCGTCACCGAGACACATCTCAAATCCGAACTCACCGTTTTTATCCCAGGATACCGGATTGTGCGACTTGATCGTAGTGGCTCTAGTGGAGGAGGGGTTGCGCTCGCCCGGCGCAACAACATCAACTACCATCTGCTTCCGAGTTTTCAGCTGCAGTCAATCGAAGCCATCGAAATCGAGGTCGAAACTGTCATCGGCCCTATCACCATCATCGCGGCTTATTGTCCCAAGCAAGCCAGCACCGCTAACGGTACAATAACCGTCCTACGAAACGACATTCGCAACTTCACTCGCAGGCAGGGACAGTTTATTATCGCCGGCGACCTATATGCGAAACACGAAACCAGGGAGAACACTCGGCGCAACCGGAATAGAACAATTCTGCGGGAAGACCTGGAAGAGGGCCATTACACCGTCCTGGAAACGGATACTCCGACCCAGTTGAGCTGATCCGAGGTCCATTTGACTATCGTCATCTTCCTCACCAACATCGCCGAGCCGATAGTACACCAGGAGTTCGGACCACTATCCAGTGGTGGCCGAAGTTGGGTCCTCGGTCAACCGGCATCGGATCACCAGACGGAACTACCATCGTGCCAGATGGGATGAGGTTCCGACAACATGTCGACGACAGCCGTCGATTTCAACGTGCATCTTGAGTCGGATGATGACATCGAACGACAACTGCAGAGCATCGAGCAAGCGATCTCCCAGGCCCGGGAGCAACATGTACCCATTCATAGACCCATTACAGATTTAACACTATTGCGAAACGCCATCGGAAGGCAATACCAGTGAACTGGTTTGCCAACGCTAAAAAGTCACTGTAATCGAGTGACGAAAATTCTTAAGGCCAGAATGGTTGACCTTAAGAATAACAATTTTGCCGACAAGATCCGCTCTCTCCCAGATTGTACAAAGCCGTTCTGGAAGTTGACCAAAATTTTGAAAACTAAGCCAAAGCCCATTCCACCTTTGATCCCACTAGACAGTAATGGCAGTAAATGACAGTAAGGATCACTTGATCACTCATGCAGAAAAGGGGTGCTGACATTGGTCAACACTTTCTCAGCTCCCAAAATCTCGGACAAAACATTGTCAGTCCACAAGAAGCTGCCGTAATCACGCTACTTACTAACATCCATTTAAGCCCCAATGACTTCACAGAGGAGTTGGAAGTCTCAGCTGACGAATTGTTGACTTATATCAAAGGCCCCAGGTTTTGGTAACATCATGAACTTGGAGCTCAAGCAATTCAGCCCCCAGTTCTACGTTCATCTGGCGATGGTTTTCAACCAATGCCTCCGACTTGGCTACTTCCCCTCGTGTTGGAAGTCAGCCAAAGTCATCCCCATCCAGAACCCAAGAAAGATCCTTCATGTTCCAAGAGCTATAGGCCCATCAGCCTTCTCTCAGGTATATCGAAACTGTTTGAGAAAGCGATCCACCGTCGGCAACTCTCTTCTACCGACGAGTTTGTTGTTCGACGAGCAGTTCGGATTCCAACTTGGTCGCTCAACGGTTCCGATGCACAGGAGATCCCCACCGGTGTTCCGCAGAGAAGCATACTTCCTGCACTTCTGTTCAACCTATTTACCTCGGACAAACCCCCGCTCACTGAAAATGGGTCTCTGTCGTTGTTTGCCGATGATACCGCAATCGTCCACAATGGTAGGATAACAAGAGCGCTTACAGCGAAACTGCAGCGAAGCCTGAAAGTTCTGTCAGAATACTTCACCGAATGGAAGATCTGTATCAACGCAGCGAAGATCTAGGTAATCCTATTTTCCGCCTGAGGATTGTAAAATTAGCCTGAACAACACAACAGTAGAATGGGCCAAATCAGCCGTTTATCTTGGCTTCACCATAGACAGCAAGCTTATTTTCAGGAAGCAGGTTGACAAAACGGTCACAAAATGTAACGTTCTGTTGAAGCTACTGTACCCATTGATCAATAGAAGGTCTACATTATCCCTGAAATCAGGCTTGCTGTCTACAAGCAAATTCGCTGCGAGGAACATGGCTGCTGGAGCCTACGAGTTGGCGGGAAAAATCCACCCATGACAACGAGACAATAATCAATCATCCCACGTCACCTGCATATGGCCACCCGCAATGACGAGTAGCTGAACCAAGAAAGAAATGCTAAGTACAATTGCGAATCATGTTTCTCCTCCGTAAACTTAATCCGTCCTTGTCAGGGAACAGCTTTGTCAATGACATTTCCAAGTGGATTGAAAGCGTAGCTTCCCAACTGACTTAAATCAATAGGCAATAGTCCTTGGAAATTCAAACCATCGTTCGATCCTGATGCCGGAATAGCTAGCCAAACATGCGGTTTCCGAGCGAACCGAAGCCGTGGCCAAGTAAATCTGCTTTATGACGAAATAGGTGATAGGTGATAGCAGAAGCTGTGGAAACCAAAATGGTTCTTTTCAGGGCCATCAAAACAACTGCAAAAGCAAGTTGACATTTATTTTGGGAGTGCCAAACCCGAGCCCTCGACTAGTAAAAAGACCCGCTAGATGGGGAGAAGTGCTTGCTCTTTATTCAATAAATGTTAGTTGAATAAAGTTGGCAGACCCACTCTTCCTATCCAAATCGCTTCAATTGGGTGCTCTGATGGTCCCTCTCTTCATCCCACCATATGGTGTTGTATAAATATATGAAAAATTCAGAGAAATAAAATGATTTGGATGAAAGTGAAATTGGAAAAGGTTGTGCACCGTTCTCCACTATCTGCTTCAACCCTTCTTCGACGTAAGGTCCAGATTGTCGTCTCAGTGTTCCTGTTTTTGACAAGCTGACTTTAGTAGCGCATATCAAAACTCACTATGTGTCGCTCGCGGCCATGTGATAGGGAAGACAGGAGAAAGAAGAGAAGCATTAGTAATTAGTAACTAGCTACGCGTTTGTGAGATTTTCATGATGATATTCTCACAACGGCCTTTCAGAATGGTTCGACTTATGAATATGAGAGATCATTCCAGATGAGTGTCCACCTATTTAATCCATTCACGCTTAGTTTTACAAAATGTCCATTTCAAAAGTGTTAAACTGAAATGACTTACAGTCCAAAAATGGCCACCACAATGGTTGACTTGCCATCTAAACTCACGTTTTCAAAGCAGGATCAACGTCCAACGTTTTACTAAGGAACTGGGTAAAGGACTGCTAGTCTCCAAGTGATCCACATAGTTTACCCAAGCAGCACACAACAGTCCATAATGGTTGCAGCAACTTGATTGCGACTTAAATGAGTTGCAAAGCCGTTACCTAAACTTTTTGTAACAAGCGTGATACTAGAGTAACCATCTTACTAACTGCGCATCTCTGAGTCTTGTTCCGAACGGATTCGAGGCAACTACCATTTTTAAGGGATTGTTTTCCGGCATTCTCACATTAAAAAGAACTGTTTCGTTAATTATGCCCAAATTTCTTTTAAATGTACGACAATGCACACATTGAAACTCTTGTAATGCGTTTATCGTTTTAAACCACACTTTGCGCTAAGTCTATATAAAATCAACCATAGCCTCCGTGGATCTGTCCTACAACCACATCAAAATGCATTCATCCATTTGCATCCGTTTGATTGAGGTGGCTGTTTCCTCGCCCAATTAGTCGGAACCATCGCCCTCTGCTGGAAGGGAGCAAGGACAAAAGAAGAACATGCATTGCCCATGGAAAACGGTTTCGTATCGTGCATTAGGCCTAAAAAAATTGAGTGGGATCTGGAAAATTATCGTACTTCCCCATAGAGCACTGCCGGCGTGAAACAAAGACCCAGCAATCAACCAATTAACTCGTTTCGCGTTCCAGAAACAAAATATGCAAGAGCAAAGCCCGCCCGCTGTTGTCGTCGTCGTCGTCGCTGTAATCGTCATCATCAGCTGCACAGCTCCATCACACAAACAAAAGGCGCATAAGGCACTTACAATTGCTGCTGCGAGGGTTGCTGTCGATGAATAACAATAGACTGCACATGGGTACCTACTTTTGTGTTCATGAATATTTTCGTTGGCAGCCACCACCCATCCGCGCCGTCTCCGCGCCGCCTTCCAACAGCTCCGGCGTGGGCTTTCTAATAAATATTAATTAATCCTTTTGCTTAAAATCAACAATTATCGCAATAACGTGGTATAATTACTGCCGGTTGAACCTCGACAACACCATCATCGCCGGGCTGGCTGCCTGACAACCAGCGTGTAGTTTGCCTGCAGTGAAGGGTGAAAATGTGCAGTGACGTGACTATGCAAACTGACTGCACTTCCTGGATAGCACGGTCGAAAAAATATCCGCAGATGTCACACACATTGATTTCTCAATTTTTTCCGTTTTCTGCCCTCTAGTGTCCCGTGGGGACCTCAAGGTTCAACGTCTTTCAGTAGGTCATTACGATTGATTGCCCGCAGATTTTTCCTGTCTTTCCCGGCAAATTACTATTCCACCGCGCGCACCGTGCAACGACCGTACAATTTGCGTAAAGCTAGCAATTTGGGATCCTCAGTCTTGACAGCTCCCGCTCACGTGAGCTTCCTTGGCGTTTAGGGTTACCATGGGGATTGGACGCTTTGCCGAATCAGAGAGTCGACGATTAGTAGAGGAAATATGTAAGGGCTGTCATTCTGCTTACTGCTCGTCATTTAAATTTAATTTTCAAAATTTACACTCACTTTGCGCTTTTGTGTTTCTCGGTTGATTGCAAGTGAAATCCGTAGTACATAAATTTATTTTAATTGTTTTTATCAATGCACAGTGGTCCAGAATGCGTATTAAGCTGGAAAGATACGTTTTCCGCCTAAGTAGGAAGTTTTGGAGCAAAAATGTCTTCTACAAGGTTGTTTCTAATAACGAGGTCCTTCTTTTGGTATGAATGAAAACTAGGGTGGTTCTTGTTTTCAGAGAAATCAAATATCTAACTTTTTTATTTGCTAAAATGAAGGCATATTTTTTGCAAAAAAGTTATAGATAAAAAAACTTCAAGCAACTTTGGCTGAAATTTTTTTCTGTAGCTTTTGAAATTACAAAATTAGAGCAATTTTTCTACGTACCTTAGGGTGTCCCTATAATAATATGTTTTTTGCTCTACCTTTTTAATTCAAATTTTTCAGCAAAGCTATGTTCCTTTTGATTCGAGAACAATAAAAGATACAACTTTCGATGAACTGGAATCGTCGCAATCGTATGTCAAACAAAAGTTATTATGGTTATTGTAAATAAAATAGGACATTTTCAAATGATGGTCTCTCTGGTTGGGGCAGACAGTAAAAAAATCTCTCAACTGCATTTGAAAGGTAGGTAACAAAACATTGCATATTATGTTTGTAAACTGAAGAAAGGTTGATTTTTTAAACTGAGTAAAACATAATTGAAAAGGGCATAATTTTATGAGAAAATCGTAAATGACTCACTAACGGTTAATGATATTGGAAAGATCTAGTGGTCAAAAACTACATCTTTGTAAGTTCTAAAAACCACTTTGATACAATTTTGTTGGAAAATTTGAAATAAAAAATTTAGAGCAAAGAACTTGTTTTTTTTGTAGGGACACGCTCAATTATTTAAGAAGTACTGTCCTGATGAAGGTCTCTAGTTCCGATATTATTTTTGACTTATCTCCACTTTAGAATGAAAATACATAAACAAAATCATCTCGATTTCGAAGAAATTAGCGGGCTTTTCACGGCATACGTTTCATTGACCGGCGCACATTATTCTAATCCATCGCTATGGCAATTTTATTCCACTTGGTTCTCAATTCATTGATGCTTTTGACGACACTGCAATTCACACGCCACTGCCCAAAATCTCTCTATCGGTCTGAGCTGGGGACAGTTTGGTGGGTTGAGTTTTTGCGGTGTGAACTGAATCTCGTTGATTTCATACCACTGTAGCACTGTTTTACTAAAACGACAGCTTGCAAGATCTGGCGATAACATAACATGTTCATTGTGGGATCTGATGAATGGCAATTAAGGGTGATACGGTCAAAATTTGGTCAAGGGAAAACGCGTGTAAATCGGTGAAATCGTTTATTTAGAAAATCAAATAAAATTTCTTTTTCAAGTTCAATTAGTATAAAATTCCGGAAAAATATTCAGTTAGGCTTCCGCTTTTCCAAATCCGAATTGCCGGGCCTTACGCTTGACCCCTGCCATCAGATTTTGTACAGCCACCTTGTCCACCTTCTTCGCCGCAGAAAGCCAGTTTGCCTTGAACTGCTGCTCGTCCTTAGCAGTTTTTTTTTGGTCTTCTTTAGGTTCCGCTTGACAATAGCCCAGTATTTCTCAATTGGGCGGAGCTCTGGCGTGTTGGGAGGGTTCTTGTCCTTGGGAACCACCTGCACGTTGTTGGCGGCGTACCACTCCATGGCCTTTTTACCGTAATGGCAAGATGCCAAATCCGGCCAAAACAGTACGGAACAACCGTGTTTCTTCAGGAAAGGCAGCAGACGTTTACTCAAACACTTTTTCACGTAAATTTCTTGGTTGACAGTCCCGGAAGCTATGAAAATGCTGCTTTTCAAGCCATAGGTACAGATGGCTTGCCAAACCAGATATTTCTTTGCGAACTTTGACAGTTTCGTGTGCTTGAAAATATCTGCTACCTTTCCCCTTCCTTTTGCCGTATAAAACTCCTGTCCCGGAAGCTGCTTGTAGTCGGCTTTGACGTAGGTTTCGTCGTCCATTACCACGCAGTCAAACTTCGTCAGCATCGTCGTGTACAGCCTCCGGGATCGCGCTTTGGCCGTCGTATTTTGTTTATCATCGTGATTTGGAGTCACTACCTTCTTGTAAGTCGATAGTCCGGCTCGTTTTTTGGCTCGATGCACGGTTGTAGACGATACACCCAGCTTATTTGCGGCATCTCGGAAAGATAGGTTAGGGTTTCACTTGAAACTACCGGCAACTCTCTTTGTCGTCTCAGCGGCTTCCGGTTTTCGATTTCCCCCCGATCCAGACTTCCTGGCTGTCGACAAACGTTCTCCAAACACTTTAATTACATTTGTAACGGTTGATTTGGCAACTTTTAGCGATTTTGCCAACTTTGCGTGCGAGTAGCTCGGATTTTCGCGATGCGCGAGCAAAATTTTGATACGCTGCTCTTCTTGCTTGGACGGCATTTTGACAACTGAAGAGTGAATTCCAAAATCCAAATAGGAGCAACATTCTACACACACACACCTTCAAAATGAGGGGTGTTCAGGTTTTTTAAATGCAAAATTAAAAGAAATACGTCAAGTTGATATTGGCCAAATTTTGACCGTATCGCCCTTTATTCACTTTTGGAGACATTCTGTTCTGTACAGCTCTGAATTACATGTCTTATCAGTGATGAATACCTTGGTCTTCCTACCGCAGCTTTATATGCCTTGACAAATTTCGATCAAAACGATTTGAAATCGTTTAGCAACTTTGGATTCAGGAACTCAACAACTTTGTCAAAATTGTCTCATAGACATGAGACATGGCATGCGGCATTTCAAACTTTATGATTTAGCAAATCTAAGTCATCGGAAGACATTTTGATAATTTCTGACCATCCATATCATATCAAACTTTATGATTTTGTAAAAATAAGTCTGCGGATGACATTCTAAGGATTCCTGGCCATACTGGCCACTAGAAAAGGCCCTGCGGGATCCGAGTTCCTCCGGCAAAGTAGCCATATTCAATTTTTTTTTCCAAAACCTGTCTTGTGACATATCGATCTTCGTGATTTTGCAAAAATAGGTCCGAGGAGGATATTCTAAGGATTTCTGACCATATTGGCCACTTCAAGAGACCCTGTGGAATCCGAGTTCCTCTGGAAAAGTGGTCATATTCAAATCTTTTTCAAAACCTGGCTTGCGACATTTCGATCTTCGTGATTTTGCAAAAATAGCTCTGCGGAGGATTTTCTGAGGATTTACTGAGGACATACTGGCCACTAAAAGAGGCCCTGTGGGATCCAAGTACCCCCGGAAAATTGGCAGTATTCAAATCATTACCAAAACCTTGCTTGTGTCACATAAAACTTCATGACACTTATGGAAACGCGACGCGACATTTTAAACAACACTTATGGTTCTTACAAAGGAAAAAGGAACATAAAATTTACCTTTTATTGCAAGACTTTGTCTTGAGAGGACATTCTGAGGGTACCTGACCATACTGACCACTCAGGGAGGTCCTGTGGGACTCGAGTTCCTCCGGTAAAGTAGTCATATTTAAATCTTTATCAAAATCTGGCTTGTGGCATATAAAATTGCATGAGCTGGATCAATATCCTCTTCCACCCAGGCTGAATTTGGATCCGTGATGCTCGAAGTATCGGTTTTCGAGTCACTCAACATGTTGTACAAACATTATTCACACTATAAATTAGAAGAAAAAGAAGAAGTCGAGTTATTAGTACGAGACACTGAAGAAGTCTGCACATTGTAGACGAAATACGCGTATCTGTCGAAGATAAGCAAAGGTAGTTGGAATTAAATGGAGATTACTAATTTTTCTTCTAATTTATAGTTACAAGTATTCCACTAAACAGCTCAAACCCTCTAGGATTCATTATTCACACTATAGAACGATACAAAAACCAAACATAAGTCCTTTTTCAATCGTAGAACCACAATAGCTATTTTGACATTAGCTCTATGCTTTCCTTGGCTAGTAGTTTATGCCTCAACTAAACCATTTTTTACAAATGGATACTGTTGAGCTGGTAAAGAAACGCACATTTTAGTGCATCAAAGCGTAACGAAATTCAGAAAAAGAGCATGAAGAGGACGGAGCGATTACGAAAGTGAGGCGAGGTCTTCTCTGTTCAATATATCCTACGAGCATAAGCAGTAGGATAAAGTTTCCTGGAAAATGCTTTGATTTTTCTCTAAAGACAAGGTTAGGCATAATCATGAAGTTTAATGTATCGCAAGCCAACTTTTAGCTATGATTTGAATATGGCCACTTTTTCAGAGGAACTCGTATCTCGCAGGGCTAAAGTGGCCAGTATGGTCAGGAATCTTCAGAATGTCCTTCGCAGACCTATTTGTTCAAAATCTAAAAGTTTGATGTGTCGCAAGCCATGTTTTGAAAACATTTGAATATGACCACTTTCTGGAGGAACTTGGATCTCTCAGGGTCTTTCTAAGTGGCCAGCATGGTAAGAAATCCTTGAAACGTCTTTTCATGACCTGGCTTTGCAAAATCATGAATTTTGGTGTGTCGCAAGCCAGGTTTGGGCAATTATATGAATATGGCCACTATTCCGGAGGATACGGACTCCGGAGGGCCTGCAGGAATCTTTAGATTGTCCTCCCAGGACAAAGTTTTGTAAAATCATAAAGTATGATCTGTCACAAGCTAGGTTTAGGAAATGATTTAAATATGCCCACTTTCCCGGAGAAACTCGGATCCCGCAGAGCTTTCCTTAGTAGCCAGTATGGTAAGAAATCATCAGAATGTCCTTCGAATACCTATTTTGGCAAAATCAAAAAATTTGCTAAGTCCCAGCCATGTTTTTTAAAAGATTTGAGTATGGCAACTTCCCCGGACGAACTCTGATTCCGCAGGGCCTCCTGGTGTGGCCAATATGGTTACACAGAATATCCTCCGAAGACAAAGTTTTGTAAAATCATAATATTTGATGTGTCACTAGCCAGGTTTTAGAAAAGATTTGAATATGGTCACTTTCCCCGAAGAACTTGGATCCCATAGGGCCTCTTTTAGTGGCCAGTACGGTCAGAAATCCTCAAAATGTCTTCTGATTACCTTGTTTTGCAAAATAATGAAGTTTGATATGAAGCATGCCATGTTTCGCATCTAAAAATATTTTGCCAACCATCCGTGAACAGGTACTTGGAATCCAAAACTTCTGATATTTTCGGAATAACCAGTGCAGATCCACAAACTAGGATAATTTTTTGATCTATTGCTAAAAAACCAATCAAAAATGGCAAGTGAACAGAAAAATGTTTGCAATATTTCATACAACAAGCTAGATTCAGGCGTAATCTGGCTTAAATTCACTTAAAGTATCCATCACTTTCTGCCAATTCTAGCATTCCCTTTATGTGCATTAGATAACGCAGAAAATCCAATGTTTCTTTTTATCTGTGTGTGTAATAACTGAGCTGAAAAACAAGCGCTAGTGACCCACACGAGGCCCACTATTCTTCTAGAAACCAATAGTGTCGATCTATTGAAGTCCGTGTGCTTTTCATTGAACCATCCTGATATCTTCTGTTACATCACCGAGATCGACGGCATGTTCTACAATCTGTTACCAATCCACCTCGCATATCCTCCTCTTCACGCACGAGGTGAGGTAAGCTCAGCTAACTCAGCCGTATCTACCCCACATGAAATCCTGCTTATTCTGCAACCAATCGTTTTATTCGCCTTTCCAGTGTGAACCCTTTCGGAAAATTCGTCTTCACATATTCACATAATCCACCTTCACATATCCACCAAGTAATCAGTCGAATCAATATAGAATATCCTTTTTCCAATCAAGTCAACCACTCACAGTCCTCACCTGCAAACAAACTGCCTTTGCCTTATAAGAACCCAGCTCCCCCAGTCACAACCCTTTCGACAAGCCACTTCTCATCAGCATTCAACAAACTGCAGCATAACTTCCCAGCGACAGTGTTGCTGTCAACAGCCCTCGTTAAGGTCTTCAATTCAACCGGACAGTTCCAGTGGGCTAGTTAGAGCTCTTCTAGACTCTGGGTCCCAGCTAAATTTCATATCACAATCGCTCGTTGAGAAACTAAAACTGAAACGAACAAATGAATTCATCCCAATCAGTGGGGTTAGCCTTTTGCCTACATCATCCAAAGTCTCTGCTATCGTGCGCATTCAGTTCCATCATCCTGGTTGGAAATTCCACGTTCTTTCCAATATTAGGTGGGAGTTACCCATTCAAGCTGTCGACGTTTCAAGCTTCAAGCTTCCATCGGAAATCATTCTGGCCGATCCAACCTCTGGTCAACCTGGCCCGATTGATCTGATTTTTGGCGCTGAGAACTTCTACGATCCGTTGCGAAATGGTCAAGTAAAAGGCTGTTCTGGAGATCCTATTCTTCAGAGTCCTCAGTCGCCAACTTTGTTTGCTCCACTTCTACAATTGAAGAACAGCTAGCACGGTTTTGGGATATCGAATCCTGTCATACTTCTAGTTCCCTGTCAGTGGAAGAAGGAGAATGTGAAATTTTTTTTTGACAAAACGACTACCCGAGATTCCACCGATCGTTTCGTTATCACTCTCTCTCTCTCAAAACGGGAAGATTTCTCTGCTAAACTCGGCAAGTCAGAGGAGATTGCTACTCGACGGTTTTAATCATTGGAACGTTAGCTTTTCGGCAATCCTGCACTGAAGAAAGCCTACTCGGAATTCATTCGAGAATATGCGGAGTTCGGACACATGAAGTTGATAGCCAACCCGGAGCCACTGCTTAAAAACTATTATCTTCCTCACCATTGCATCGTACGACCAGACAGCATCACTACCAAGTTGAGAGTTGTTTTCCATGCTTCTTGTCCAGCTGACACTGGACTGTCTTAGAACGATGTTTTTATGACTGGTCCACAGGTACAAGGCAATCTGCTAGCTATAGTCCTTAGATTTCGATTCTCTTCCAGTACGCCATAATCTCTGACATCGAGAAGATGTACATACAAATACGAATGAATCTCATCGATCAGTTCCTCCGACTGATTCTTTGGAGAGATTCGTCGTCGAAACCGATTAGGACGTATCAACTGACTACTGTAACCTATGATACTTCATCAGCAACTTATCTCGCTACCAAAAGTCTTCAAAAATCGGAGAAATCGGAGCCGAGATGTATCCCACTGACTTACTCACTGATGCCAACACTGTCGAAGAAGGCCGACAGCTAATTCATCAATTGCTTCAGCTATTACTATCTGCATGACTACAGCTTCGTGAGTAGGCTTCAAACAGCCCGAAAAAAAACTCCAATCAGTTCTAGAAAGACTCAGTGATGAACGTAGGCTATTTGAGATCGAGTCAGCTTCACCCGTTAAAACCTTCGGACTAAAATGGGACACTTGCACTGATGAACTTTGTTTTGAAGTACAGCAACATACAGACATTCTTCCAATCATCAAAAGGAACGTAGTGCAAGCAAAACTGTTCATGCAAACACTATGGAAGGAATGAAGAACCTGGGATGAAGAACTCTGTGATGTCGATAGAGATGAATAGAGATTCGAGAAAATCTTCTAGGACTCGTGTTGCTCAGAGCTCTAAGATGGGTTATGGGTACTAACAGCCGTTTCCTTAGAGCTACACAGGTTTTACGATACCTCTATGCGTGCATCTACGTTCGAGCGGTTTCTTCGAATGGAGACATATTCGCGAATTAGCTCACTGCCAAATCTAATGTGGCGGCACCAATTGGAACCTCTAAACGAAACCCAACGGCTTCAACGGCTCTCCTTCTCAACCACCTGTTTGAAAAGGTTGAATCTGGCGTAAATATTTTTGCAAAAAGTTGCTTTTGGACCAATTGAACAATAGTGTATTACTGGTTCTCATCTAGCTCAAATCGTTGGAAAACTCTTGTGGCAAACCGTGTCTGAGAGATCCAACAAATCACGGCCAAGGTAATCTGGCACAAGTACCCGTGTTAGTAAATCCAGCGGATGTAATATCGCGAGGAATGCCACTAGACAAATTGAAGGATTTCTTCGCCAACCTTCCCTCGTTAGTCCAGTACAACACGAGTTGCCCAAGGATCAGTTGGAAGAACGAGTCATAGTCTCATCAGCTCAACCTTTACCTCCAAACAAATTCTTTTCGTTGTGTTCATCGTTTGCGAAACTCATCCGTATCGTGGCGTTGATCCGCAGATATTTTTACAACTCAAAGCCGCAGAACCGGAATGCAAGTCGCAATGGTTTCGTAACAACAGTTGAACTAAGACAAACAACTGAAATGCTTGTCAGAATCGCACAGGAAGAGTATATATTGAAATTGAAATATGGGCTGTAAGGTAAGGAATGCGAATTCCGTGGTGCAGCATGGATAACGCTTAATGAACTACACTTTAGACACTTGATATTGTTCTTTCCTTGTATTCTCCCATTCGCGGGGTAACGATCTGTGATGATGTAGTTTTTGAGAAGGAAATAATTTCTCATCACCATGAGGCTCTAGGAGTAGACAGCATTTTTTTTTTTGCTAGAACATAGTTGTGAAGAGAAAGTATTGATAGTTCCGTTAGCTCACGGTAGGCTGTGAAAATTGAATAGAAGTAGTTTGAAATTGAGCGGAGGGCATTGTGAGGTAGTATTCCGAAACAGGAAACACAGACTTTTGCCAAGCATCCCCATGCGGGGTAGGTCAAGGCATGATCGAATACACCACCTTGACTGACTTAATCTCGTTGAAATTCTTATTAAAGGGTGTCCACGATGAAATTGCCACACTATGAAATTGCTCTAACTTTTTAACCGTTGGGTAGAATTTAATGAAAATTTGGGTGGATTTAGTTCATAGTGCATTATTTACATCCTGCAAGTTTTAAAGTCTTGTGATCAAAACTCGCGGAAATGGAGTCGAAAGAACAGCTCGTGCGTGATAAAATCTTGCGCATTCATCACGAGAACAAGGATCTCTCGCATCGTTCCATCGCTAAAACGTTGGGAATCGCGAATTCCACGGTGTCGCGAGTGATTAAGCGGTTCGAGGAACGGTTGACCACCGATCGGAAGCCCAGAAGTGAAGGAAAAAGTATTCCGTACAACATCAAAAATCACAACCGCGTAGTTGGGGCCTTCAACCGAAATCCGAACGCCTCCGTTCGGGATGTGGCTAAGAAGCTGCACCTAAGCCGAAATTTTGTCCAGAAGGCCAAAACTAAGGCTGGGCTTCGAACGTTCAAGGTACAAAAGGCCCCTAATCGCGACGAGAAGCAGAACAAGTCCGCCAAAACCCGTGCCAGGAAGTTGTACCTCAACATGCTGACGAAAGTTGAATGCTATTGCTAAATCATGGACGATGAAACATATGTGAAGGCCGACTTCAAACAGATCCCCGGCAACCTGTTTTTCACGGCCAAGGATAAGTTCAGCGTTCCGGAGCATGTCCGCACTCAGAAGATGTCCAAATTTGCGAAGAAATTCCTGGTTTGGCAAGCCATCTGCACGTGCGGAAAGCGGAGTGCACCTTTCGTGACCCAGGACACGATGAACGGACAGGTGTACATAAAAGAGTGCCTCCAGAAGCGGCTGCTTCCTCTCCTGAAGGCCCACAACGTCCCAACAATCTTCTGGCCGGATTTGGCCTCATGCCACTACTCCAAGGACGTGCTGAAGTGGTATGCGGACAATAAGGTCAATTTCGTGCCGAAAATGTTCAAACCTCCCAACACTCCGGAGCTCCGCCCCATCGAGAAGTACTGGGCGATTATGAAGCAGCACCTTCTTAAACGACCTAAGGTAGTAAAGACAGTCGAGGAACTGAAGAAAGTATGGGTTTACATGCAAAAAACGGTTGATTCACAGGTTGTGCAGAATCTTATGGCCGGGGTTAAGGCCAAGGTGCGGGCATTTGCGTATGGACTGTAAATAAAATACGAGTAAAATGGTAAAATGAAGTTTAATAGTTATTTCTCAATCCCTGAAAATTTGATGGCAATCGGATGAAAACTCGAATTTTGCGAATCAATTTTGTGTGTGGCAATTTCATCGTGGACACCCTTTACATTCAGAAAAATGGCGTCGAATCAAGTTGAAGTGTGCAAACGCATTTTGTAGAAAAGGCAGCAAAATCCAATTGTATCGGTACGCGATCTTGCCAAGAAATTAAAACTACCGATACTTACCAGGTTTTGTGTTTGTAAATCATTTGACAAGCGCTTGACTGTGGATCAAAAGGTTGGGAGTGGTAAAAATCGAGAAGTATACTCCCTACAAATGGAGAAGAATCTTTTTGTGCAAAATGTGGCTCGTAGTTGGGAGGTCAAAGTCAAACGACAAAAAGTGAAGCAGAAGCAAGGACTCAAGGCGTACAAAGTGAAAAAGGTGCCCAACCGTGATGACAAGCAAAATTACACTGCAAAGAGGTGCTAAGGAGCTTTACACCTTTTTTTCAAACATTGTCTTTTATCATAATGGACTACGAAACATAACTACTTGAAGACTTTTAACAGCTTCCGAGTTTGGCTAAAAGATCCGTCACTACCGGCACTATAAAAAAAGATGTGTACGAGAAAAAATGCCTGCAAAAGTGGTTGCTACCGTTTATCAAAAGCCCAGACTCTCCAGTTCTGTTTTGGCCTGATTTGGCCGCTTGTCACTTTGTGAAATCCGTCGTGGGATGGTATAAGGTACAAGAGGTCAAACACGTGCCAAAAACAGCCAATCCACCGAACTGTCCAGAACTTCGCCGAATAGAGAAGTGCTGGGCTCTAGTTAAGTGGAAATCTGAGGATACCGTACGGAATCCAATGGCGGCCCGAATAAAAAATTCTCATAGATTTTCAATTGAATATATTGTAACCATACAGTAGAATCTATAGTATATGCGATTAATAGTATTGTTCACAACGATAGGATGACAGTAGAAGTTATTGTTGCCACAATAGAATCTAATGTAAATTGAGCCATCCACAATAGAAAAAGGGAATTGTTATGTATCTTAACTATAGAAAAAAACATTATTTTCCGAATAAATTTGAGTCAATTACTATTAATTTTATTGTTTCACAATTGTTGAAAATCCTAGCATATAGAGTGAATTGTAGATCCATTTTAATGACAATATGCATTTTTTATTTATCTGATTCACGAACAATACGATTCATGGTCGAAAATAGGTTTTATTGTTATTCTATATTATAGTATTGTAACTGTATGGTGATTTTTGTCTGTATGATTATTTTTATGTACCACAGAGAATTTTACAGAAGGTATCTTTCACATCTTAATCAACTGTTTCTAATGTAAATTTGAATCTTAATTGTTAAATAAACAATCGGTTTTGTCAAATTATGTGTACATTCAAGCTGCTGCTATTATTTTGGTGTCCGAAATTTAACGTGGACAGACTTTATATTCAATCTTCTTGAAATAGGGGAAATTTTGGCTTCTGCAATGTAGGCAAGTCTTAGCAACTAATTTTAAAACCTCTTATTTGTTTTTTTTTTTTTTTTTCAGAAAAGTAAGTTACTGAAAGAATTCATGTGATAACTTTGTTACTTAGCTTTAAAATAGTCAGACAATCTGTTAAGCCATACTTTTATTCACTCGAAAATGCTGTCTTCGTTGTCAATATGACTCACTTTATTTCACACGCAGTTCCAAGCTTTCTATATACAGGGATAGACAAAATTATCGGGACAGGCGAGTTTTTGATCAACTTTTTAGAGCTCTAACTTCATGAAATAGTTTCAGCAAACTAAAAACCAAACACTAAATTTCAGTTCTGTAATCCGAATTAAAAAGGGGAGCATTCCACTCAACCTGGTAACACTATCCCCCAGCAGAATCCTTCAGCTCCCGATGAACGGGACAGCACAGCGAGAGAAGACCAAAAACAGTCACATATAAATTTGCGGGCATCAACAAAACATCAACTTTGAGCGCAGATAGAGTTGAAAGAAAGCACTTATTATGTTTATTATTTTCCTCCTTTTGCGAAAACAAAATAACAACATCTTTCTCCTCGCTGGGACTCCGAAGCCGAACCCGTGTCGACACAGAGTTCCGCAGGACACAAAACATGACGCGGCAGCAGAGGGAAGAAAATCTTGCGAAATGAAGCAAGAAGAAGAAAAAAAAACATCAACCCGATGGAGAGAACGTTTTATATTTCCTTCCTAGCCAGTTATTCCAGTTTTTAGTACGATTTTTTCGCACTCTTGCTCCGCTTCTTCCCATTCAAAAGAGTTGACTGCTGCTGGAGATAAGAAGAAGCACTTTCTTGGTCAGTCACCGCGCGCGGACACAAAGCTTGGACAACTCGCCGGTCGCCGCTGCCGTCGTCGTCGCCCCGCCGGTCTTCAATTTTCTTGGAGAGATGTGTGGACACACCACCGGACCTGGGACCTGGGAGCTGGAGGTGCACGCAGCCCGTAGTGGCGAGAGACGTCAGCAAAAAGCAGAACAACAACCCGAAGGCCCCCGGAACAGGTTGATGTTGTTTACATCCTACATTGAGAGATCGCAAAAAGGCGATGCTGGGGATGGTTCGGTGTGTAACCTTTTTTTTATTTTTTTTACTTTTTTCGTTTGGGACAGCAAGATTTTTAACGGTCGGTTGAAGTTGAGTGAACTTTGGTGTACATATAGGTAGTTGTGCCGGTTCGGTGGCGACGCGATGAAACGAGAAAATTTCGTTGATCACAATGTACCAGCCCTTCGCCGATGTGATGCGATTGGAGCAATGAACGATAAGGGATACATTTTATTGTTGTGAAATTAGACAAAAACAACAGCGGTGAAGAATTTGTAACGGACAATTACATTGTTTACGATTCTTGGCACGATGGCCAATCACAAATTTTGAGTTTTCAGTTGTTCTAAATGCTGATTTCTCGCACAGCAGTTTGTCATATAATTTACGGGCCCTTGGGTTGGCAGATGCGCATGCTTTTCACTTAATTTTGGCTTCTACTACTTCTTGAAAGTCCTTAGTCCATTCCACGTCATTGCTTGGGTGACGCTATTTTTCGGTTCAGGTTTAGGTTCACGGGAACCGGTAGGCGTACAGATTTTTTTTTGTCTTGAAAGGCGATACTGGGACTCCTAACCATACTTTAGAATCGCGTTACGAACTGTTCCGATGCTTCCAATTTCACCACTTAACACAGTAAAACATTCGAAATAGTGCAATACAAAGTGGAGGCTTTTCAACCATCTTCAGGATTATTGTTATGTTTTGTATTCTCCGTACGTGAAGTAATGCTTATGATGTAATGGACAGTAATGTTTCCTAAAAATGAAAGATATGAAAAGAAAGTGTTGATAGTTCCGTCGGTGTACGTCAGGTAGTGAAAATTGAAATTGAAGTATCGAAAATTGAGCGGAGGGCTTGGGTGTCGTAACAAGTCCTGAAAGTCTTACAACAGTAACATCAGCGACTTCAGTGGCTTCTGTGAAATTATTTAACGATTTTGGACAACAAATGAACAATTCTTAATTTTATCCTTGCCGCCGAGGCCATAGCCTATTAATAAAATAACAGATGATTTTAAAGCTGGCAGACACAAATACATGGTCGAAAATATTGAGTTTTTATGCAAAAATTTGTCAAAAATATTTTTTTTTTTTATTTTTTGAAAGAAACGTGCATTCGTTCCAATGAAATTCACAGCACTAAGAAAATATGCGAAATAAGCTGTACACTTAAATGTTGACGAAACCACACTGCTGCATCGTGTACGATGAAACACACGTGAAAGCGGACTTTATACTAATTCCCGGCAACCAGTATGTGACTGCGAAAAACAAGTTCGATGTTCGAGAGTCTCTCAGGAAACAGCAAGTGTCAAAATTTCTCAAAAAATGCATGATATGGCAGGGGATTTGTTCATGTGGTAAACGGAGCAAGCCTTTCGTGACAACTTCAACTGTAAATGATCAAGTATACATGTATGAATGCCTGAAAAAACGACTACTTCCGTTTCTCAAAACAAACAACGTTCCTTCAACTTTTTGGCCGGACCTAGCCTCTTGTCATTACTTCAAGGATGTTGTGGAGTGGTACTAGACGAATGGTGTCAATTTCGTGCCGAAGGTTCTTAATCCCCCAAACTCTCCACAGTTGCAGCCAATTGAAAAATATTGGGCTAAAATGAAACACGAACTTTGTAAGCATCCAAAAGTTGTCACTACAGAGCAGGAAATGTTTAAGTCATGGTTGAAAGCAGAAAAAAATGTCGGTTCAAGCGTTGTACAAAATCTTATGCGTGGTATTAAGACGAAAGTTCGGGCTTTTGGATTTGGTAAAGAAATACAGTGAAATGAAAATACTGTAACAAAGATTATACATTGTATTTCATTCCCTGACTATTTCATAACAATCGGTTGAGAAACTTGTTTTTGAGGACAAGTTTAAAGTGATGCAATTTAACTGAGGACACCCTTTATAACATTGGATGGTAGAAGATTTTATGACATTCCGTCTAGGTCTCAATATGCTTCTAGATCCTGGAGATTGTTGGGAAGTGTTCTTTGATACTAAGTTGCTGCTTTGAGGTCCTGTAGGATTTTTTTTGTAGCGCTACCCATTGTTTGCATGTGCAATCCCACTAGGTCCTGGTAATCACAGTGCATCAGGATTTGACCCACTTCCCAAATCTCCAGTGTTGTTGAAATTATTCACAGAGACCTTCGTATGCATATTTTTCCCCTACACGGGAAATAATCCACACACATTTATTGGCAAAAATCCATACAAATTTCCACATAATATTGATGTGTTCACATATAAACAACACCCTCTGAGAATGACAAATAAAGTTTATGTGACAAATGAAAAGTATGTGTGGTCACACATAGTTGTTATGTGTACACATAGGAAGTATGTGTGGTTACAAATAGATATCATTCGTTGATAATATTGTAAAAAATCATAGATGGGACACATAGATATTATCATTGCTTTTTTATCAGTGTACACCAGCTCGAGCAGCCTACTGCTTCTCTGGTGTTCTATTATCGACAATGTTTTCTGACACATGGCGGGATAATTTAATTTTCTGAGAAAGTTTACGACGGAGTGGAGCTGTTCCGAACTTGTAATCCAGAAGAAATTTACAATTCTTGATCGTGTCCGTCGAAGCTCATCTATTTTAGGTTGTTTCACCCACTTGCCATCAGTCAATAGACCTTCATTTTGGCACTTCAGGAGTGCTGGAACGTCATCTTTGCTGTCTTTTGCACTCACTGGGAAGAATCCCATGATAATTACAGCACGAGGGATATTTTTCTCATCAAGAGCAATGAGTTCAACTTCCCCAGGGATAGACAATGTAGAAAAGATACGTTTTAACCAGTGGTTTTAGCAAACAAGAATCGGATGCCTGGTTCGTAGCAAGCATTGGTCAAACTTATGTTTAAATGTTTGTATACATTGCTGTACAACACTAGGAAGAATAGTTTATCGTTTTGCAAGCAATTGCTGAGAAGAAAGTTCCTATTGGGGATTCGGAGCGCAAGTAAAGTTTGGCTGAACTGATTAGCGATTGACTAAAGACTAAATTTATTTTCATGTATCAATCATCAATCATTACTCCTGCTCGACATCGATAGCAACAACTCCCGTCGTTTCACGTAGCTTTCCCAACTTTACGCTCGTCAGCGGTTTGGTCATCATAATCGCCAGCATATCCTCCGTTGGACAATATAGCAAACAGATGACATTTTTCTTTTGCAGGTCCTTGACAAAACAATATTTCGTGTCGACATGCTTCGATCGCTGGTCCACCTTGTAGTTCTCCACCTGCCGAATGCAGCTTTGGTTGTCCTCACGTATGCAGATAGGAAGATCCACATCCTTTCGGAGATCCTTGAGCAACTTCAGCATCCATTGAACTTCCTGGCATGCTTCGGCCAGAGCGATGAATTCCGATTCGGTGGATGATAGTGCCACGCATGATTGTTTCCTGGAGGCCTAACTCACGACTCCGCCGCCGAGAAAAATATCAGGAACCCAGAGGTTGATCTCCGGTCCCGAGTGTCTCCGGCCCAATCGGCGTCGCAGTAAACTTCCAGTCCTTCATTCGTCGCTCCTAGCTTCAGCTGGTAACTTCGAGTATGGAAAAGGTACTTCAACACCCTTTTCACTTCAGTCCAGTCCAGGATTGATGTGCTGATCGAAACATCCGGACGCGAATTCACTGCAATGTACAGCAAACCACCCACCAGGCTTTGGTACTGGTCGCTATTCGGCAGTACAGCTGAATCCTCCTCCTTTTGATGGTAACCAGGGTCCATCGGAATCTTTGAGCCTTTCTCATCCGACTGGCCGAATAGAGGAGCTAACTTGGTGATGTACGCCTGCTGATTGATAAGATATCCGTCGTTATATTTAGTTACCTTGATTCCGACGAAGTGCTTGTTGTCGCCCAACACCGTCAGCTTAAAGCATCGTTGAAGGTGGGCAACTATCTCGGTGAATTCTGCCTCACTGGAACAGGCTACAAGAATGTCGTCCACATAGATAATGATGAACGATTGCTGGCCATTTCTTGTCAGCTTGCTTGAACACGTCGTCAATCATTTTGTTCCAGACTCGAGCCGCTTGTTTGAGCCCGTACAGACTTCGTTTGAGACGGCACACACCGGCTGGGTTCCCGGTCTCAAAACCAGGGGGCTGCTTCACAAATACTTCTTTATCCAACGAACCATAGAAGTACGCAGTTTTGATGTCCATATGCTTGATGTAGAGATTTCGTTCAGCTGCCACGGTCAGCAATGCGCGGAAAGCGACTTGCCTAGCCACCGGGACCGTTGATTGCTTCCTCATAGCTTCGTGGTTCGATAGACGCTTCCGATACCTTGCCAATAGTGTCACGATAACGAACCGGTGGTACACCCTTGGTTTGGCGAGTCGATCTTCGGGGGGTTTCAGCGGTTTCAGTGACATCAGCTTCGGTTAACGTAGAATCAGTCGCAGTATCGTAATTGAAATCATCGTACGTCATCCACGTCCGACTCATCCGACGATTCTTCATCGTCGATCGCCGGAGTAGCTTCATCTTCGGCCGGCTTCATAGAATATTCGAATTCCACGACATTTTCTACGTGTCGGTTGTCACCGAAGCCATCCTGCTGCTCGGAGCTCTCCTCCGCAAGGCGCTCCTCCATGGATGCACCGGCTCATCTCGATCAGGTACCGGTTCTTCCTTTCTGCGACGGCATTCTGCTGAGGAGAGTAACTTGCGGTAAACTATGCATAAATGGCTTCTTGTTTGTAGAACTTCCTCAGCTCGCTTCCCGTATATTCGCCACCTTGGTTGCTTCTGACCACTTTCGGCGGCCGTCCAAACTGCGTCTTCATTATGGCCAAGTACTCCATTATCTTCTCGGGAACTTCATTCTTCTTTCGCAATAGATACAAAACATAGAATCTGCTGTAGTCGTCGATGACGGTCATGAATTAGCGATAACCGGACACCGACACGTTCTCCACAGGACCGCAAACATCAGTGTGCACAAGATCGAGGACTGCACAGGACTTCCTCTCCACCGACTTCGGGAAAGGTTTCCTGCTCATTTTCGCCTTCTGGCAGCAATCGCACCCCTCTCGCACTCCGCAATCTTACATCTTCAGTCCGTCCACCAGATTATTCTGCATCATCTCGCCGAAAGCGTTGAGGTCACGATGTCCAAAGCGCCGATGCCACACGTGCTGGCAGTCTACATTGTGGTGATCTCTTTCCGCCATCAACACTTCCTTCGTTGTTCGTACCTTGTAGAGTCCGGTAGAGTTGGTACAAACAACACGTTGCTAAGGATAACCGTGGTCGTTTTTCCGTTGTCATGGCAACACAACAACCAGGGCTTCAAATGGTGAGTTGGCAACTTCTAAGGAGGGTGCGACCGACCTCTGGTCCTCACAAGTTCCCACCTTACGCCTCCACGAGTCATATGATCACAAGAGACTGCCAGCTGAAACATGGAGACGCTGGTTGGCGTAGCCTGGGCAATGTTGTCAATCCGACAATAGCGAAGTGAGGGGGTGCGACCGGTAAATCATATCATAATTTTCCATTCTCATATCTTTGAGGTCTTCCAGGTCCTCAGGTATTATAAAATAATTTAAAATTTAAAATTCATTTTTTTCTCATGGCTGTCATACATTGTCTAAATTTTCTGGTTCATAATGAATACGCAAGTTTGTCTACAATTGCAACAAAACAGCAGTCGGCACACATGTAATTTTCGATTCATATTATAATATCTCTTCACTATTTATATATTATCTTATAGGACATTGTTTATTCATAACCATTATCATTCATCTTTATCATAATTATTATCAGTTTTATCATTACTTGTGTTTTCGTGATTTATATTCTAACATATTTTTTTTTTTAAATAATTTCACCTTATAGGCTGCATATACTTTTAATTATTATGACTAAAATGTCCAGTTATGATTATGATTGAGAAGTATCTAGTGCCTTGACTAAAGGAAGCTGCAATGGAATCTATGGTAGGCTTTTGCACTTCTTACCTAATGTATTTTTCATTTCCGGTCTGAGCTGATCTGATTCGTGTAGCGCTGTTTGCCATTCGGCTAGTGTCTTATGTTACAGTTCAATTTTTGTCATTACTGTATCATAACTCACAATATTTTTATATTTGATGATATTGTTTTATTGATTTTACTTCATAGATGATTTAATCATTGCTTTTTTTTATGTCCACTTGTCTTAAACTCCCTGTCAATTAAATCTTCCCTGCTTTCCCAACACAGGAGCAATCCGACAATAGTAAATTAAAATGTATAAATGTTAGTTCTGTAAAATTTAACAAACTTCAGGATACCACAAATCAAGATTTTGGTGGAATGCTGCTATTGGTGAAAACGAACGAAAACGTGTTCAAGCGCGAACCACGGAACTCTACACCATAACACTTTACTACATTTCTTGTATTTCAGGATGAACTGAATTGGGATCGTATATAATAGATACGAATGATTGTAGTTTTTTTTATTTATATAAATATATACACTATTATATTAATATTTTATGGGAATGGGTGGGACCATCAGGGCACCCGATTGAAGCACTCTGGATGGGGAGAGTGAGAATGCCAACTCCCCATTGCTAACAGTTTGTGAAAAGAGGGCGGGCTCTTCTCCTCGCCCATTGGGGCATCCTCATGTTAGATAGCTTGCTCTCTTAACCAATTGTTCAATCTTGTTGTTGCAAGGAGATTCTTTATATCCCTGTGGATACGTATAAGAATTGTTGCCTATCGATCCACCCAACCCGTTTTTGTCCGTTCATACAATGGCCATTGATAAGGATTATCAATGGTTATTAAAGCTTGATCAAGTTTAAAAGAGAGGAGAGCCCATTGCTGTCGGACTAACTGTCCGTGTTACAATGGGTGGTAGTACATATTATACATCATACATTGAGGATATATGTTAGTCCCAAGCATCATCTGTTGATTCTTTGGGTAAATACACTAAGATTTTTTTTACACGGGGGATACGTACCGTGTAAAAATAACGGTGTGAAAACAAAACCGTGTTAATTCCGAAATCCGTGTAAAAAAAACTTTGATAACATGCTAAGTCTTTTGCAATGAAAAACACTTAAAAGATTTTCTGATCAGTAGAATGGATAGCAAAACAAGTAACAAGCGTCAAGCGAGGGCCCCAGGGCCAGAACACAAAATAGGACCTGAGCGAATGTGTGTGGGGATGAGTGGGGATAATACAAGTACATGCATGATGGCATATCTCGAGACCCTTAATATCTGCAAAGGTGCGGTCTTGAGCAAAGTTGTTCATTAGGTCAAGGGCACTCAAAAGGTGGACCGTTTTTTTCGGAATTCCACCACTACGTGGCGCTAGTGAGCATACAAAATTGAACATTTGAAACATGTTCTGACACGAGATTCTAGTTCTAATCATCGGCAAAGTTGTTCAGCAGATCAAGGGTATTCAAAAGATGGGCCGTTCTTTTGGAATTCCATCGCTACGTGAGCTCAATGAGCATGCAAAATTGAGTATTTTCAACTTGTTCTATCTCGTGATTCTGATAAGATAGAAAGTTCTAGTCGTCGGCAAAGTTTTTCAGAAGGTCAAAGGCATTCATTACAGCCATTTTAAAAAAAATCCTTAGTGTATAGTTGATCTGGCAATAACGGAGTAGCATCCGTGGGCGGTCAATCATGCTTATACTCATGCTTATGTTTGTTGATCATTTCTATGTGTTGCATTTTTTTTTTCGAGTACATCACATTTTTCAGAAATTTGAGCGACATCGAAACATAAGTGTTTGTTTGGCAGCTGCTAACGTGAAACAAGTAGGAGAGAACAGTACAAAACTCACTGGTGGGGTAGAATGGCCCACTCAATAAATATATTGAAATCATTCAAGCTATAGCTCTAATGGAATGAAACTTCATCAATTCTTAAATAAAACAGCAAAAATGATAATTTTGAAGCACAACAAGGCACTAAATACACCAAAATATGATCAAAATTGAAGAAATTGTCCCAACTGTACCTCACATGTAAATAATAGAATTAATTGAAAAAGCTTTTATCACGCGTTAATATCCATGGTTTATAATAAATTCACTTCACATGTATTGCACACCACAACACTACAAAATAGTATCTAAACTTCACTATAATTCCACGTATTTTCAGAATATATATTAGGCAGAACGCACCGTGGCGTTATGTATACGTCTACACGCTTAGGAAAAAATACCCAGTGAAGCGGTTCAGTGTATGAAGCCAGCGTTGGGTATAAATAACTTACTTTGGGTATAATTCTACACAAAAGTAAATAATTTGAACCAATGGTAGATAAACAAAATTATAACCAACGTGCTTCCCAGACTAAGCTGCTCATTTGGGTACTTTTATCTTAGCGTGTATGTAATGAGGAGTTGACAACATATCACAACGTTTTGCGCAACGTCTTTATTCTGTATCCATAGGCTGCTTGAGTACCAAACAGAGCAAAGAGGACGTGGCGATATGTTTCAACTTTACACCTCTAATGAGTAATTGTTTATAGCAGTGTTTTTACTTTTTACAAGCGGTGCATGCAATCCCAATATTGTGGTGCATCATATCCCAGTGTTGTGGTGCGTCTTACTCCAATTTCGGGGTGCATATTGAGCATTTAAACAAGTGTTTCACCCCCATGTCATTTTGTGACTAAATTGGAAAAGGTTTAAAAAATCATGAATAACCATCGTTTTGAATTTAAATCACATATGATCTACAACGAAAACATCGTAGTACACCATACTAAATAACTTAATCGTAAATTTCGTTTTGTACCATCTTCCCGTATTTATGCATTGTTGCTGTGACGACGAGTAACCGTTTGCCGGTGATATGCCCAGTTCCCACAGGGCATATACGGTGGCCGTAAGGGGGTTGCGAAAAGTCAGAGAATCAAAACAAAACCAATCATAATTAGTTAGACATTGTGAAGTGAATGTAAAATCGGCTAGAAATAATTGTTGGAAAGCTATTCTGAATTATTATTAGTGAGATTTTTATTCGAAATCAGGAGAGAATTCTCTCGTACGATAATTGTAAGTTGACTGCTATTCCGTAGGAGAATATAATAGTATACACGGTGTTCAATAAGTTCGAATACAAGTTTTCATCATTGCGTAGGTATGCGCCATGTACATATTCTGCATTGGTATTGGTGTCAGCTTTAGCTTCATTCATACGCTACCGAATGTGCGCGGTGTTGACATTCTGTTAGTTGTTGTTCGTTTGTTACGCGCGATGAAAGAGTATCGGGACTTCGTAATTAAGCGTTTTTTGAACGGTGAGCGACCCGGCGATATATTCCGGCTGCTGAAATCGCATGGGGTCAAGCGGAACTTTGTCTACACGACCATCAGGCGATACCGGGAGACGTCCTCTACCAATGACCGTGCGAGATCCGGCCGGCCGCGTTCAGCGAGGACGCCACGGGTTATCAAGATCGTGAGGGAGCGAATTCGGCGCAAAAGAACCGCTCAATCCGGAAAACGGCTGCAGATCTCAACGTTTCCATTGGAACCGCTCACACCATACTCACCAAGGACCTTGGTTTCAGGCCTTACAAAAACGTAAGATCCATGGCGTTTCGGAGGCTACCAGCAAAAAGCGGTTGGATCGAGCTAAGAGGATCCTCTCTCGGCACGCTGGTCAGGAGTTTGTTTTTCGGACGAGAAACTGTTCGTGCTGCAGCAGCCGCACGATGTGCAAAATGACCGGGTGTGGGCGCCATCGAGGGACAGCATTCCTGAATCCAATATAAACATCCCTCGGTTCCAAAGTGCCGCGTCGGTGATGGTTTGGGGGCAGTATGCAAACGTGGTAAGCTACCTTTGGTGTTTATTGAAAAAAACGTCAAAATCAACGCGGCGTACTACAAAACTGAGGTTTTGGAAAAGGTTGTTGCCCCCAGTCTCCGAAGCCTCTACGGCGATGAGCACTACGTGTTCCAGCAGGACGGTGCACCAGCCCATACGGCAAATGTGGATCAAGCCTGGTGTCGGGACAATTTAACCGACTTTCTGGACAAAACTTTGTGGCCTCCCAGCTCCCCGGACTTGAATCCTCTCGACTTTTTTGTTTGGTCCTATATGATGGCGAAGCTGAACGAAGCTGAACGGTCAGCACTTTGGATCATTTCAAGACGGTAATTCTCAAAATCTGGGACGAAATGCCCATGCAGTCCGTGCGTGCCGCCTGCGACGCGTTCGAGAAACGTTTGAAGCTCGTTAAGGAGTACAAAGGGGGGGTCATTCCAAGAGAAATGTTGTAAACGTTCCTTGTAAACATAGCTTTCAATAACATAAATCCAAAAAATAAAAAAACATGTTTTCATTTTTTTAGCAAATTTTGAAAGTGTATCCGAACTTATTGAACACCGTGTAGATTTGTTTTATTTATCAGGATACAACTGCTTACCCGATCCGCCTGCAGTCCAGGAATTAGTTTAGCAAGAAACAAATAATTGTGAGCAGATTTGTGAATAACATTCACCGTGGAACTGAAATATAAAAAATTTACAGCTAAAGCTGATCCCTACAAACTGCAAGTTTTAGTACGGCACTGCTAAGAAACACCATGAATAATTTTGTTGAGCAAAGAATTTGTTTGAAATAGTGTTTTTTCATTGAAAATGTCGCAGAAAGCCATTGGGGTTTCTGCTTTTTCGAAAACCAGACCATATAAATGGTATAAAGTTGCTAAAAAAATGATTGCGAAGGCTCAAAAACATCAAATCTTCATGAAACGCATCATAAGAGGGAACGTAACATGAATCTATGGTGCTATTAGACTTTTTATTTTTCTTCGAACTAAAAAAAAGATTTGATTCCTTTGAGGTTATAAACGAAAAAGTAACGCAAGAGCTGAAGAGCATTCTTGACCAATGAAAAAAGCAAAGATGACTGGGTAAAGCATTGGCACTTGAGCGTCGTTTCAGATAGATGTCAAAATAAATTTGCAAGAAAATTGAAAACATTTTGTTTTATTTAAAATATTCTGCAACTTTTTTAACAAACGATGTTATGGTCGACAACAAGTGTTGTTATCTCGTACTTTAAACAAATAATTTTAAGAACAATGCTTTTCAACGCGGCTGAAATTCACTGGATAGAAAGTCGATAAAGAGTTGATAACAAGCATAACCCCTTTTCCCGGAACATGCGAGCATTCTAAATATCTAACGGAAAATCAAAATGACAATTGTTTTTTTTTCTGAAACGAAATGCAGATTTAATTTTTTTTACACAACTCCATTAAATGTATTGACAAAAACGAAACCCTCTTCAAACGCCACTCCGTTTTTTTTTTCACCTCTATCATCGAACACGAAACTGTTTACGATTTTTTGTGTCTCACTTTAATGTAATATCTGTTCTCGATATAATTTAATGCCATGGCCCGGTGCGAATGCTAGACCTTACAGTGATAAAAAAAATCCGACAGTTGTATTTCACCGAGCCCAGCAACCATCAACGCTGCTGCCACTCCTGTCGAGAATTGTCAGATGTTCTCCAGACTAGTGCGGAGTTGCGCGAAGGCACTCACAAAAAAAAATCTTCACCACCCAAAAACCCACTAAACCCATCCGTCAGCGAGTTTGTTACGGGACAGCAGGCTTTTTTCAACTTGCATTAATAGCACTTTTTTTTTGCTTTCGTGCTTCCTCGTGTCTGTTCGTTCTACGGCTTCACAACCCTGGCCAAAGCCTAAGCTGCAACGAACAATTGAGCACGTAATCATGATAATTTGATCTGAATTTATGGGTTGAAATTGAATGGACAAAATCCTACTTGCGTTATGCGTTTGCTGGATGTTGTTGGTCGGAGCGCTGCTGGCTGGGACGCGCCATGTGTTCTGGTTTTTTTTTTTGCGGATGCTCCTTACACGGTGGTTTGTAAGTAAGATCTATTAGAGCACGATAAAAATAAATAGCTATGAAAGTAAGTGAGTGAACCAGCGGTGGTAGTTGTTCATTAGGAAGTCATCATTATCGAAATAGAGCAATTTCAAATGCTAAATAACTGAATGACAAAAAGTGAACTGAGAGGCAGGAAAATGAAACGTCCGATTGTAGTAATCAAATTCCCTTCAAGCCTATACTTTAAATTTTATCAATGAAAGAACCACCTGCAAATACCGTAGTACATCTCCAGCGGAGAAATGCATCAAAACCATAACAGAGGGCCTACAGGCAATAAGTGAAAAAATGCATGTTTCCATATCAAATTACCATTCCCAGGATGGGTTGAGAGTTTTCATTATCATTATCCGTCGTCCATCGTCAACCGATTCTCAATGGAATTGAGAAAATCAAAGGGTCGAGTCAGTGGCATTCTTCCACTGCATAGTGCATCGTTCGCTAATGTGTCGTAGACGACAGGAAATGAATGGATCCACCTTCTGCCCCGTGCAATTTTTCCATCCTCCCCAGCTGTCTCCGACCGTTGGACCGCCACACGTAACATTGTCACTCGCTGCTGCCTCCGAAGGCACTAATTTGACAAAATAATTTTCTATTTCGATAATTTATTTCATTACAGCCTAAGTGCGTTTGCGGTTGAAGCTTCCGTTGCAGGTGGATTGGATTCTACGATATGGTTTGAGGGATGGCTGGTTCCCTGCTCCCCAGTGGGACAGGTCAGTGGGTAATTGTAGAGTATCCAAGCATGGGTCGCTATAATGTCAGTATAGCTATCCGATCCGAATGCAGTCATTTTCAGGTCTCTGTGTAAGGTGGAGAAGTCTTTTGTTTTTCAGAAGTGGGTTTTTAGTGGAGCAACAAAGCTGTGCCAAAAATTGCGCCGAGTTGGCCCAGCCAAAGGGTGTCAATCAATCAGTACAAAGCCTTATCAACTTCGTAGTTTAATTACGTTAGGTTCTGTTTGCTCTAGTTTGTTATGCAGCAGAGATAGAGATTTGAATTGTACACGAAAATGGTTGCTTAGATTACCTACTGTACCCTAGCAAAGGAAAATAACAAGCTGATATCACATAAGTAACAAGTTCTGTTATCCCAGTTATCATTTTGATTTCCGCTGCTATCGCATAACAAATTTAGTTATCACCATTGGCAAATTTTGTTATCATATGTTATCATTTTGAAAACACTATTTTTTATGAAAGTTATAAGCAGAATTGTAAAACTATAAATATTTCCAGCATATTTGAACAAGAAATTTTGCTTTTAATCAAAATATTTTTTCAGTTATTGGCATGAGAATTTGATTTCAAATTGATAACATAATTTGATACTTGAGATTGGCCTCGGAAAAAAGAGACACTTTGTTTTGAGTGTAACTTTTTATCGCGTGAGTAAAAATTGATGAAATTTTGGGTTATACTAGTTTAGAGTGTTATGTTTATTGTAGCAAAATTGTATCGCGATCTGTTAAGTAGCTTCAAGAGGCATTCGAAACAAGAAGATCTACGCCAGCAAATCTTAGGCGCGGTGATCAATAACGCACAGATGGATTGGCAAAAGGCTTGGAATCCATCATTTCACCGTGTCCAGCGTTGTGAAGATGTTCCAGCTGAATGATAACATATACAGTGATCAAAAAAATGATAACCTGTTAATAGAACTTGTTATCAATTTGGTATAATCCTTTGCTTGGGTACGTATACACCATTTAACAAGATTCTACGGACGGAAAAAGTTAGATTCAGATGAATAAGTTATTGAAAATATTCCTAAAGAGTGTACTCGAAAAAAAATGCAACAGACAAAAAAGATCACCAAAAATTCATTTTAAGTCTGATTGTTTTGAAACTATCAGAGAATAAATGTGCTCTTAACAGCATGTGTTATTTTTTATTTATTCTTTTAGATATTGTAGCCATCAAGATGGAGGTTTTTTTTTTGTTAGACATCGAGCCATCAGGATGGAGGTTCCAACCGTCAGGGGTAAGTCTATAGTGAACGAAGTATCAGCTTACTTTCGTGGTGATGAAAAAGAAACTCCACCATCCCTAATCATCGAGTTTGTTAACGGCTGCACACAACCAAATGAACAGTTCATTATCGGCTATGACGCCAACGCTCACCCCATTGTGTGGGAAAGTAGTGTCATCAACAAACGAGGTGAGTCCCTTTCGAATATATTTCTGCTAATAACATTGACATATGCAATATGGGGAAGCAACCAACTTTTGCTAGCTCGAGGCGACAAGAAGTACTTGATCTGACAATGTGTAGTCAAATACTAAGGATTTCCTCTTGGGAAGTATCCAACGAGGAATCACTCTCAGACCATAGATATATCACCTTCTCAATAGTGAAGGGAGTAACACTGGGGGAATTCTATAGAGACCCCAGGAACACCAACTGGGATCTCTATAAACAAATTCTTACGATCAAACAACCCTTGCTGGGCGAAAATACAAGAACAGCCGAACAACTAGAAGAAGCTTCTAGAATGGTCACAAACAAAACTCTTCAATCATATTATGAAAGTTGTCCACAAAGGGAAAGAGTTTCAAAGAGGAACGTTCCTTGGTGGAACAACGCTTTGCAAAAGATGAGGAGTAACGTAAGACAACTCTTTGATAGAGCAAAAACTGGACTCGGAAAAAATGAGACACACAAAAATGATCACCAAAAATTCATTTTAAATCGGATACTTCTCAATTTTTCAGGGATTAAATCTCTATATATAAGCAATGTTTTGGTATTATTTATTTATTAAATTCTCTTAACACTGCTCATGAGATCTTGGGCGAGGCTTTGTCCATCTTCCTTACACAATTTCTCCCAGTTTTTCTTCAAAGCTTCATCGGTTTTGAATGTTTTTCCACTTTTCTCCAACTTCTTCTTTATTATCGCCCAAAACTTTTCGATCGGACGAAATTTTGGTGTATTTGGCGAGTTCGCCTCTTTCGGGACCACATTAACGCCCATCGCTTCGTACCAATCCATTACAGGCTTGGCGTAATGGCACGAAGCGAGATCCGGCCAGAACAGCGTGGGACCACGGTGAGAGCGGAGGAAGGGCAGCAAGCGCTTCTGCAAGAATTCCTCTCGATAAATCTGCCCGTTTATGGTACCGGTTGTAACAAACGGCTTGCTGTACCGTCCGCACTCGCAGATCGCCTGCCACAACAGGTACTTCTTCGCGAATTTGTCCATCTTTCTCTTCCGGAACTTTTCCGGAACCTCCATGCGGGGCGTACCGACATAAAACTCAAGGCCGGAGATTTGTTTGGTGTCCGCCTTGATATATGTCTCGTCATCCATGACGAGACAGCCTGGTCACTCACGGTATAGCTTCCACGCACGCAATTTGGCCACTGTGTTTTGCTTGTCAGTCCGGTTTGGCGCCTTTCTGACCTTAAAAACACGTAGTCCAGCCCGCTTTATGGTCTGCTGGACGAACCACTTCGACGAATTGACCTTTTTCGTCACGTCTCGGGTGGAAAGGTTCGGGTTATCTTAAAGTACTGCCTTATCTTCCACGCCTTCTATGAGTATTCCGTTTTCGGTTTTCAGCCGCTTCCAGCGCGCCGCTCGATGGTCTTTGTCTCCTGGAACATCTTCACAACGCGGGACACCGTGGAATGGCCGTGGAACGATAACAGCTCGTTAACACAAAAATTTTAAAAAGCATCGAACACAAGAAAGTGGCCTCTTATGCATTCCTTGACATTGGAGGTACTTTTGATAATGCTTCACATGTATGAATCAGTTCAGCTATGAATACACGGAGCTTTCATGGTTCCATCGTAGACTGGATCACTGCTTTGCTGACACATCGCTGCATTGTCTCTACACAGAAAAAAATTTTCAACAAGCGCATAAAATTTCCCCTCGTTTAATTCCAAGCCAAAGGAGTCGTAAACAACGCAATTGGTTGTAGTCCTTGATGCGCTATACAACAATGTTTGTAATCTTTCATACAACAGGCTCGATTCAGGCGTTATCTGGCTTAAATTTACATGAAATATCCTATAATTTATTGCCAAATCTAGCATTCCCTTTATGTGCATCAGATAAGGCAGAAAATTCAATGTTTCTTTTTATCTGTGTAGATTAGGAATCAACAGTCGAAGTAACTACATCAAAGGGCTGTCCGCAAGGAGGTGTGACCACTTCTGTGATTTTTTATTGTTGATGATCTGCTGAATAACTTGGTGGCAATGGGTTATGAAGTCATATAGGCTTCGCGGATGACATCGTAATAATAATACGGGGGAAGCATGATGCAACGTTATCAAACAGAATGCAATCAGCATTAAACTACACTCTTGCTTGGTGCAGGAGGGAGGGGCTGAATGTAAACCCTTCAAAAACAACTCTCGTAATTTTACAAGAAAGAGACTTATCAACATAAGGGCACCGTCTTTAGATGGGGTACAGTTGACTTTCTCCTCTCAAGTTTAATATCTAGGAGTGATACTAGATGGGAAATTGAATTGGAGTAAACACTTAGAGCATGTTGTAGACAAAGCAACTGCTGCTCTTTGAGCCTGTCGAAGAGCGATTGGGAAGAAATGGGGACTGAGGCCTAGAATAATCCGTTGGATTTATCTGGCAGTTATAAGACCCAAGATATCGTACACACTTAGAAAATTTTACAGTATTCGTACTTTCAACAGCTGAACGTTCGGTAATCCGATTCATCGGATTTCAGAGAAATTTTGCAGTACTCCGGTAAAAATATTACCGGAACTTGTCAAATTTTACCGAAATCCGTTAAATTGGATTATCGAACGTTATGCTGTTGAAATTTCGGTAAAAATTTACCGAATACTGTAAAATTTTCTAAGTGTTTATGCTTTTTCAGTCTGGTTGCCCAGAACCAAAATAAATTCAGCTCAACGAGAGCTGGCTAAACTGCAACGTTTTGCAACTCTATCGATAACAGGAGCTATTTGATGTACTCCCACTATCACTCTGGATGCCATAATGCATCTGTTACCCTTGCATAAATTTGTAAAGGTAGATGCAGTTAAAAGTGCCTTAAAACTAAGTGCTAAAAAAGGATCTTTGAGGATGACCTAACAGGACATTTACAAATGATGAAAAAAATGTCAACATAAATCCGTTGATGACACAAAATGAAGACTGGATGCAACTAAAACCCATCTTAGATATATCATACAAAGTAACGATCAATGATCGGAACACGTGGAAATCTGGGAGGCCAACAGTTTCACCAGGATCTATTGAATTTTAAACAGACGGTTCTAAAATGGGTGATAGAACTGGGGCTGGAGTGTATGGACCCAGGACTAAACTCGCCAAACCAATGGGTAAATGGCCTACGGTATTTCAAGCCGAAATTCGAGCAATCCTAGAATGCGCTTTGTGCAATTTCTGTATCTTCTCAGACAGCCAGGCGTCTTTGAAAGCTATCAGCGCATTTGAGTGCCATTCCAAGCTTATGTGGGAATGCATTGAATTACTTAAAGAACTGGCTTCAAAGAATAGGTTCAACCTATTTTGGGTACCAGGTCATAGTAACATTGCAGGCAACGAAATTGTTGACCAACTGGCTAGAGAGGGGTCTCTGGGCACCTTCTATGGACCAGAACCATTCTGTGGAGTATCCTCAAGTGCATTATCGCTGGAGCTTAGGAACTGGTAGTAACAGACTATAGGAGCAAATTGGCACTCTGTAACTGGAATAAACCAGTCAAAAAGATTCATTGCTCCAAGCGTGAAAAACACAAACGCACTGCTGAAACTAAGCAAGCGCAAATTAAGTGTGTATGTAGGCTTATTAACCAACTACTATCCATCGCGACACTTCTTCATGAAGCTAAAGAAGATTCATTCTGAAGAATGTCGGTTAAACCCCAAGAAAGTAGATGCATTTATTGTGGATGCTATTCCGTACTGGCATACATATAACGCAGGCCTTATCAACAACCTCCAGTCCTAAATACTGGTGGATGTAGAAATGAACTGCACACAACCGATGGGTTTTACCACAATAGGTCAATAAATGGTCGCAGTTAGTTTGTACCCCGACAGAAGAAGGAAGAAGGAGCTATGTTTTTGCAAAGTTGATCTCCATGCGAAGCGCTAGGAGTGGACGGTAGTTTTATTGCTAGAACGAATAGACATGAAGAGAAAGTGTAGCGATAGTTCCGTATAGGGCAACGGCAGGCTTTGAAATTGTAAGATACAGATTGAAAACGAGCGGAGGGCATTTAAACGGTAGTATCCGATCAGGCACATAACCCTTTGTCATACTACCCCATGCAGGATAGGCAAGGGGGGAAATCCCCTTGACTGACAAAAGGTTTTGCAACCGATCGGGCTCTTATACTACCTATTGTTTTTTTCTAGTTCTAGCGATTTGTCCATCTCCCAATAATGCCTAACACGGGTGAGAAATGATCTCCCGCGGTTGGGTTTATTTTTAGCATGCACCTCCTATTTCACACATTTCTCACAATGTGATTTATTCAACCTACACAAGATGCCCGCACCATGGACTTACGCTACCCATCAAATCCTGTGCAACACTTGCGCCATATTTTTTACATACTTTCATCCACTCATCAAACCACAAATCCTTGTCGTTTTTGAAGACCTTCCCTGTTTTCCGGATCTTGTCCTTCATAATCACCCAAAATTTTCCTATTGTGCTAAGTTCTAGCGAGTTTGGCGGATTTGCCTCCTGCGGCATAAAAACAACATCGTTTCGCGTAATGGCACGATTCCAGATCCGGCCAATACAGAGTGTCAAACTTGGTGAGACCGGAGAAAGAACAGCAGGCGCATCTGGAGGCATTCTTATAGTGCCGGTCGTTGTGTACAGTTTGCTGAATTGGCCACTCCCACAGATCGCCTGTCACACCAAGTACTTCTTGGCAAATTTGTCCACTTTCTTCTTCCTGATCTTGTCCGGAACACCCAGGTGGGACTTGCCAACGGAAAACTCCAGGCCGAGGATCTGTTTTGCATCCGCTTCAATTTACGTCGTCCATTACGATGCATTTTGGGTGCACCAACTACTTGGCACGGGATTTGACCACCGTATTCTGTTTATCGGTTCGGTTAGGCGCCTTCCTAACCTTGAAGCAATGAAATCCGGTCCGTTTCATGGTCTGCTGGATAAACCAGACGGGAAAATTTACCTTCTTGATAACGTCTTGTAACGAATGCTTCGGATTGCGTTTGATGTAATCCCTCACCTTCCTTGCGATCCGGGAGTCAGTCGTCTGCGCTTTTCTTCCGCTTCCAGCTCACCACTGGGTTGCCTGTTGGCCGAATTGTTGATTCCCAAATGTTTCGAGATCCACCTGTGAGACTGGCTTGAATTTTCCACGAACGCGCCCATAATTTTTTGTCGAAGCACTTCTTTTTTGGAAGCCTTTTCGATAACCACTTGACAGATTTTGCCGAAACTTTCTTGTAAACATTACACTTTAAACAATAATAGTTTTGCCCAAAATTTCATAATTTATTCTTATGCAATAAAAAGTTGTACACAAAAGAAAGTGTTGCATTTTTTTTTTTCAAGTATATATCTTTACCAGGAGATTCCAGGTTATCAGTTCTACTCTGCAAAAGACAAGTTGGATATTTAAAAGATATTAAAGGAATATGGCTTGGAAATTTGCTTCTTTCTTTATTGAATGATGATTAAATAATGAATATAGAATGTTAAATGAACAGTTATGCTTGCTTTTAAGATATGTCCATTTAGAATCCGGAATAATAAAATCATAAGTATCTCGGTAACGGATTGATTTACACATAAGTTTAAAACATCAAAACAAAGATAATTTACTGTACTTAAGGAAAAAAGATTTTGTATTGTTTCTAATGAAAATTCACACTTTCTTCTTCATTATACCTATCAAACGCGGCACACCTCCGGAGTCATCTTCCTTGGCACATTTGTTCCACATTTTGGTCATCTAAGTCGCGTCCCGAGCCGTTTTTCTCATTTTCTTAAGCTTCCGCTTCATTATTGCCCGAAATATCACGATGGGCTGGAACTGCGGGCAGTTGTGTGTATTTATGTTTTTATCGATGAAATATACGTTATGATCGCGGTACCACTGAATGACTTTCCGGCTGTAGAGGCAACTCGCCAAATCTGACCAAACCTTCATGCATGCTTTTTACAACACTGCTATACCATCTTCTCTTCATTTGTCGGGAGCATACTTCCCGATTTCTTCCACATCCAACCTTTCCATCCACAGTCAAGCGCTTGTCAAATGATTTGCAAACACAAAATACGGTACCTTTCTGAAGTTTTTATTTTGCCGCCGTTTGTACATAATGCGATTGCGCACTTCCACTTCTCTTGATGCCATTTTACTTTATGTTACAATAATGTTAACATGTTGTACCACGAAGAGTTTCAGCGATCCGTGAAATAGTCCAAAATCTACACTGAAAGAAAAGTGTCCGAAATTTTACGTGGACAGGCTTTTAATGAACATTTATGCTGAAAAGCCATGCTTGTCTAGCACCAACACGCTTTGCTTGCATGTTATGAGTCAAACACGACTTCAGCAAAATCCCTTTAATAAGCCACAACGTCCCAGAGCACCAACGGAACCTTATTTGACCCATTTCTTCTAAGACAATACGTCCCTTTGCTTTGAATTTGCGATCCAAGTCTCAATGCCTCATAATCTTCAAACATTTTTATTCGCTCAGCATGTTAGGGAAGGTCCAAAAATTATTTCAGGCTGAGGGAGAGGGGCGTGAGGTGTGGAAAACGTGCACAAAAATTTTTAGGTCCATACAAAAAACGTGACAAGGGGGGGGGGGGTTATAAAAAGTCTCTTTTCCGTGACATAATTAATGTACGTTCCTTAGACTAGATGGGGATAGTAAAAATACGATCCACATTTATAACAACTTCATCGCATGGTACCACACACTGTACAAATCATATTAAATCACCAGGTATTAGAATACGTCAAACATCCTACACAGAAAAAAGTCATGAATTATAACAGGCACGTTAACCCTTAAAGGTGTAGGACGGACTTTTTATTTTGAAATCCTTTAACTTTCCAGCTGAAACTTTCACTGAAATCAAGGGGAATGGTAGTCCTAAATTTTCGGTACATGTACTTCCCTCTAACCCATCCCCCTTCTTTTCGTAGCTGAAACTAGGTTGCTTTGAGGGTATTTTTCATGATGATATTGAAATTGTTTTTGTTCTTCACTTATTTTTTTCCACTATATTCCATTCGTTTAGCCTCTTTGGGTTTATTGTGGGTATTCTGCGTTACTAAGACCAATGGTTGATCTAGTAGATCATTCAATCTGAACACCTGATGATTTGAAGAACATATAATATGATATCTGATATGTAGAAAAATAGCTTTTTATGGACACAGCCTCCGTGAGTCTTTTTGAGTATGTTTCTTCCATAAGAACTTTATTATAGCTGTGGTTGATTCAATAGATTTTATGACTTCAATCCCACAATGACCTGGAGTACCTAGAACAACAAATATAAATGGAAATGGGTCAAAAACTATGCGCACTGGTAATATAAATCAGCGAAACCAGAATACAATGTTAGTGGCATTACATTGGTCTTGGTTGAACTAATGGCAACGAACTAACTCAACTCCAGCACAATTTGTAGAGCTTAGAGCATCTTATATGAATTGAAAAAGGACTATATTTCATTTGTATAGTCTCTTTGAGCCTGTTGTGGGTATTCTGCGTTACTAAGGCCAGCGGGTCATATTGTTGATCTAGTAGATCATTTGATCTGAGCTCCAGGGTGGTTTAGAGAACATAGGATATCTAATATTATTAGCAGATATTATAACTTGAGCCCCACAACGACCTGGAGTACCTAGAACTACAAAAATAAATGGAAATGGGTCGAAAACTATGCACACTGGTACTATAAATCAGCCTAGACATTATACAATGTTAGGAGCATTACATTAGGCTTGGTTGAACAAACAGCAACGACCTATCTAAACTCCAGCACAATTTGGAGAACCTAGAATATCTTATATGGAGGGAAATATATTGTAATCCCTTTGTATAGCTTCTTTGTGTCTGGTTGGGTATGCTGCGTTGCTAAAGACAGTAGCCCAGTCATGGTGGATCTAGTAGATCATTTGACCTGAACTCCAGGACAATTGGAGAGACTTTAACGACTTATACGAATGGAGATGGATGACAGATAATAATTTCACTCTTTTTGAACATTTTTGGACATGTTTTATGTATGCAGGTCCTATGCTCAGATGTCATAGCAACATTGTTCATGATCAACATTTTAGGAGAGTTTGGACGATCTAGAACATTTCGAAAAATACGCAGTCAATAATCACTGTGCTCGCGAAAAAGTCCGTACTGTGCGGGTGAAATCGCACTCAAAAGCGCCTGAAAAGTGTTCTCCAGGCTAGCGGAAATCGCGAACGTCGTGGACGTGATATTTTCCGTTGCTAAACAGTTTGGAAAAGTGGTGAAGTGGTGAGTGGTTTCTTGCTGACATTTTTTTTCGCTCAACCTCTCCCTCTCGCGCTGAGCTCTCTCGGTCTTTTTCTAGGAGAAGCGCAGTGATGTTGGTGTGAGTTTGGTGGATTTAATTTTTGCTTTTATTCGCCCTCCCTGGATGCGATTCATTAATACGTAAAGATAGAGAGGTGTATGGTTGTGTGTGTGTTGGCAGTAGTTTGCCTCGCATCAGCGGCAACAACAACACAACGGTATTCTGCATCGCGGATTACTTGTGTGCGTGTGCAATTGGTTCCGGTGAGCTGAAGATAGAAGAGTGTTGCGTGTCGCGGGATCACGCCGTGCTCACGATTCATTCAAATGACGGTACACAATCAAATGCGCGGTTGTGTGTTGGTGATTTTTCCTCAAACGAGCTCAGGTCCAAAGTGTCGTTGTTCGTGGGTATTGTGGGTGAAGGTAGCATGTATTGTTTAGCAACCGTGTAAAGTTAGAGGTCATAAGCGAGTTTATTTTTCTTATTGATGCGGTTTCCTGCAACCAAGTGTCAATATCTAGAGTTAGCTTTTAGAGGAAAATACCACAACCGTGCCAAAGTGAATTTTGATTCGGTGTGCAGGCTTAGTTTGTAAATTAATCAGTGTAAGAAGAGTGTACTAGACACAGATAGCATGTTACTACCAGAAGGTTTCCGACACGTCGGCGAGGGCCGGGTTGATGTGGAGGAGTACCGACGGCGGCAGCTGCGGGTCCAGGAGGACTTGGCCATCTAGGATATCGAGGAGAGCTAGTTTGCAAAGGGTCCTCCCTTAGCTCAGTCGGCAAAGGCGCAGCTACAAAGCATCACCATGCTGGAGGTGGCTGGGTTCGATTCCCGGTCTGGTCTAGGCATTTTTCGTTAAGGAAAACTTCTCGACTCCCTTGGCATAGCGTATGATTGTACTTGCCATACAATCATACTAATGCAAAAATGGTAACTGGCATCGAAAGCTCTCAATTAATAACTGTGGAAGTGCATTGAGCACACTAAGTTGTGAGCAAGCAATAAGCTCATTGTGAAAGCAATAAGCTTGAAATGCTAAAGAAGAAGAAGAAGTAGTTTTCAAAGCAACAAATAATTTATTTCTACCATATTTTGTAGACAATATTTCAAAAACATATTTATGTAATGAAACAAATTAACAAACAAATTTATGTCTTGAATATAAAGTGATTGTAACAAAAGCGTCGAAATTATTTATTTGACATTTTTTTTAAATCTGTTATATATAACAGTATAAATTAAAAGCTCTTTATTCAATACCTTCGCTCAACTTAATGAATGAATGAATGATGATGGTCCCGCCCTTACCCCTACAAAGGTTTGAGCTAAACGATTTTATCTCTAAGATAATTAATTTGGTAACAATTCAAACCAGTTATGCAAAAAAAACGACCTGATTTCATCTACAGATATAAATTTCTTCAAAAGTATCCATTTGCTTCACAGCGACATAATTGTGAATAGCTTTGATGTTAACAACAAAAGTTCGCAAGTATTCCCAGCGATCAAGAAATTCTGTTGCAATTCAGATCACAGAATCCAGTTAAAGGACATTATCCAAAGACAAGCCAATATCCGATCCTGCCCGCTACAAGTTCCAACACTAATGAAACCGCCACCTTAGTTTTGGGCTGACCAAGGATATCCCCAATCAGGGAGATCGAGAAAATTTCCAAACCGAAAAAATCCTCGACCGGCCCTAGTCAAACTTTTACTTTCAACCACAAAAGCATTGACGAAGAATTCCCCGACATTCAGCCAGACAACTCGCTACTATTTTATAGTACCATCTAAAGCATCAAAGGCCAATTTTTTTTTAACGAATTTAAAAAGAAGTCCATCATATCTGTATACCGCGCGCGAGGCTCAAACAATTGTAGACTACTTCCTTTTTTTTTTTTTAATTAGCACAACATTATACAAATTTCCATCATCATCATTGTGACGAACAAAATAGTGAGTATTGTAGTATTGTAAATGTGAAAAAATAAAATTGAAAAAATAAAATAGCCAGCTCATTATAATCCGTTTGTAAAGAACTTCGTCAGATACATTCTTCATTTTTACAAAAAAGCAACATTAATGTACAAGAAATGGTCTACACAAAATAATCTGTTTTGTAATAATAAAACATCGTCAGGTACAATCTTCATAAATATTGAAAAAAAAAATACGCTTGCTGCTCAGAATACAGTTTTAACGTGTGAAATACATAGTCTTTTAAATTCTGAAAGTGTTGGTGCACGTTTAATGTGTCTTGGCATCGAATTGAAAACATTTCGGTGTTCTTATTTCATCTACGTTTCTAGTATTATATCTATGAAAATCACTTCCTCTTTCAATTCGATCACACAAATATCGAGGAAGCAAACCATTAACTACTTTAAAAATGAACACCATAGTTAAATACACAATTCTTTGCTTCACTGATAGCCATTGTAAAGCGTCTGACATAAAAGTCGAGGAAGTGAATGTGTTTCATCTTAAAATCAAGCGCATTATTTTATTCTGCAAAAGCTGTAACCTCAATATTTGTGTTTGGTTGGCCAAGAATAAAATGGAAGGGCAAAACTCTAAATGAGGAGAGATGATTGATTTGTATAGCTGTATTTTACTGCAAGTAGTTAAATCGTTTTTTAATCGGCATAGAATTCCATACTTCTTGGCAATTTTCTTGATGACATTGTCAATGTGAGCGTTGAACTTTAGCTTGTCATCAATAATCACGCCAAGATATTTAATCTCCCGAACGCGATCAATTGCCTCATCATCAATCGTAACTGAGACATTCTCATTCACTCGATTCTGTGAAATTACCATAAATTTAGTTTTACTTATATTCAATTTCAATTGCTTACATTTCAACCATCTACTTAGAAAACGCAAATCTTCGTTCAAATGGGTAACGGCTTCATTTAAATCTTTAGCTGCAATGAACAACACAGTGTCATCTGCAAACAGATTAATGTCACAAAATCGTAAAACACGTCGCATGTCATTAATATACATAATAAACAAAAGGGGCCCTAATACACTTCCCTGGGGCACACCAAGGTTATTCCCCACGGGACTGGAAACAGAATCATTAAAAACAGTCCTTTGAGTTCTGTCAGACAAATAGCTTTCAAACCATCTGTATGCAGTACTCGAAATTCCAAAGCGCTTTAATGCTTTCAACAACAAGGGCCTAGAAATTGTTTCAAAAGCGCGTTTCAGATCCAAAAAAACAGCAAAAATTGTTTGTTTACTCTCTAAGTTATCTTTCCATTTTGCTAATAAATTTAACGCGGTTTCACAAGAATGGCCTTCCCGGTAGCCAGAT
Source organism: Aedes japonicus (assembly GCA_034211315.2). NCBI lineage: Eukaryota > Metazoa > Arthropoda > Insecta > Diptera > Culicidae > Aedes > Aedes japonicus. The sequence continues at coordinate 250,955 of JASCZW010004940.1, forward strand.
TGTTCCGAAATCAACAAAGAGTTACTATTCAAATATTGTAACAACTGGCCTTTCACAACAAGCTCTAAAATTTTCTCTAATGTGTGCAACATGTTGATAGGACGAAACTCTTCGGCTTTAATCGTCCCAGCAACCTTTTGAATCGGAACAACCAACGATTCTTTCCACACTTCAGGCACGTGCCCAGTTTGCAATGATTCATTAATAAGGTCCAGTAAAGTGTGACCAATGACATGAAAGCAATCTTGAATAACTCTAGCATTAACATTATCTACTCCAGCCGATTTGCCTAAGGAAAAGCAAATATTTCTAAGCTCATCTATTGTGATCGGGTGAAAACTTTCAAATCTACAATTAATATTAACTGGCTGGTTTAATTCATCAGGTTCATCGATCAATTCAATTGATTGGTTGATCAATGAAACGCTATTGACGAAATAATCATTAAATTTAGACGCAATTGCTTGTTCAGACTGTTCTATTGTGCCTTCAGAAGTTATGGACCGCGGTCTGCAATTGCTAGGTTTCAATAATGATTTCAAAATTTTCCATAACTCTCTGCTGTTGTTTTGATGTTGATCAATTTTCCTCTGTATATATTCACAACGAGTTTTTAATGGATTGTGAATATTTATTCCGCGCGATTGTGTACTTATTCCAATGATTATCACTATTAGATCTACAAAACTTTTTGTGCAATTTATCCCTCTTACGTTTAAGACGTAAAAGATCCAAATTGTACCAGCTGTTCGAGTTCTTCAAAGAAACAAATTTTTGTTCAACTAGCTTATTTGTACACGTTTTCATGGTATTAGTAAGAACAGCTGCAGACTCATCTAAACTACCGCTCGCGATTGGAAAATCCACGCTTCATAATGGTTGTAGTTATATTTAATATTTGCTTGCTTTTTCATTATTGTGTTAGGATGCGAGTGAGGTTGGGAAGATTGTTACCATCACTCTAAATTTCAATTTACGAAGATTTAATAATGCAACAAGAGGCAGGTTGCATTTTCGGTAAGTGAACGGTTGGAAGTGCATTGACTTCTGTAGCTGCTTTTTACATAGTTAAGTAATTTAATTTTTATAGTTTAAAAATCCATGTAAATTATTCAAGTTGAAATTTGTATACATAGCAATTGGGTCTTTCATGATGTCCTTCTACACTCAGTAGCAAAAAAAAAGCCGAACAAAATTTTCCTTCTAAAATACGCGTTGTTCAACCTTCTGTAACTTTGTCAATTATCAATATATTTGGCTGAAATTTCGACAACACTATGAATAATGTATACACCTTATGTGACCAAAATTGTTGATAAAAATTAGAAATTTGAAGTTATCATAACATACGTGAAAAATGTCAATTTTGACATACCAATTTCAAAAATCCGTATTTCTGTGAAAAATTTAGGTAGGATATTTAAAATTTCTCCATGACTTAAAACAATATAGAGATTAATGTGGACAAAATTTGAACTGTTTTCATTAAGTGATTTGGACTACAGCTGGCGTCAAAGTTGACGCTCCAACATGAGTATTTCTCGCTTTCACCGATATTTACCATGCTGAACTATCGGTGCAGAAACAAAGTTGAGGTGAATTCATCTTATTAATTCGGCCCAAACCTGTATGATGACAACGCCTTATTAGGAAATAACAGTAGAAATTTGCAATATCCCAGTACATTTATTAGTGCAAATAAAAACAAAAATAAATGTGTTTATTGAATCTAAAGTTCAGTATAGTCGTGAAATTTCCTTTGTTTTTATAAATTATTTGTTGTAGAAGGAGATGTTCGCTCATCACCATGAGGCACCAAGAGTGAACAACAATGTTTTTGGCTAGAATGAAAGATATGAAGAGGAAGTTTTGATAGTTTCGCTAGTGTGCGGCAGGCTCGGAAATATGACAGATGTTTTTTAGGAAAATTGAGCGAAAAGGGCATGTGTACAGTGGTACTCGAACCAACGACATTTTTGCCTAACATCCCACTGCGGGGTAGGTCGAAGCACGGACTAAGTCCGCCACTTCAACAGGCAAAAATGTCCGGTTGGAAGACGCTCATGTACCACTGTGGCTTGTATAGTTATTCTAGCGATCTATTGTGTGCACTCTGTTTACCGATGCGCACATGGGAGAGGAACTCTCTCCTTTTATGGGTTTGTTTTGATTCGCACCGACTGACGATCACTAAAGTTTTTTCTCGTCGTCTCCAACGTAGAGACCTCGGAGAGAAACACCGTGAAGCACATAATCGTTACTCCTCGCACGGAGAATATATAACATAACAATTAATGTATGTAAATCCAAAAATGGTGGTAACCATTAATTATACTGGTGGGGACCAGTATCGCATCGCTTCACGGTGTTTCTCTCCGAGGTCTCTACGTTGGAGACGACGAGAAAAAACTTTAGTGATCGTCAGTCGGTACGAATCAAAACAAACCCAAAAAAGGAGAGAGTTCCTCTCCCATGTGCGCATCGGTAAACAGAGTGCACACAATAGATCGCTAGAATAACTATACAAGCCACAGTGGTACATGAGCGTCTTCCAACCGGACATTTTTGCCTGTTGAAGTGGCGGACTTAGTCCGTGCTTCGACCGACCCCGCAGTGGGATGTTAGGCAAAAATGTCGTTGGTTCGAGTACCACTGTACACATGCCCTTTTCGCTCAATTTTCCTAAAAAACATCTGTCATATTTCCGAGCCTGCCGCACACTAGCGGAACTATCAAAACTTCCTCTTCATATCTTTCATTCTAGCCAAAAACATTGTTGTTCACTCTTGGTGCCTCATGGTGATGAGCGAACATCTCCTTCTACATCATAATCGTTACTCCTCGCACGGAGAATATATAACAAAACAATTAATGTATGTAAATTATGAGTGCTAAAAATTTCCACTGTTTCTTTATCAACTATATAACTAGGATTCCCTAGGGGGGTAGCCTAAGGCAGTCGAAGGATTTGTTGACTGGACAAGGGTTCGTGGAGTCGCCAGTCCCTTGTCATGCGAAGACACGCGGCCTTCTGGCCGTAGTCTTCCGAAGGTCCTCACTGAGATCGGCTGACCCTACTACAAGAAGCCATCACGTAGGCTATTCTCTAAGAACAACCTGCTGAGAATAAGCCTGAGGTAAGCCTTGCACTGATGGTGGGTTCTTATCACACATCACATCACATCACATCACATCTAGAACATTTCGAAAAATATGTATATACCATGTACCATTTGTGTTAAACCCTAATTAAAAATCATAAAACGGATAAAAATAAGTTAAAAACATAAACTATTTCAATATCATCACGAAAAATATTGGAGGGGAGTACATTTACCCAAAATTTAAGACTAACATTCCCCTTGTTTTAAGAGAAAGTTTTAGCTGGAAAGATGAAGGCATCATTGAGATACAGTGATTTCAAAATGAAGAGTCCGTCCAGTACCTCTAAGGGTTAAATTTCTCCACGTCTGCCAACGAAAGCGTAAACAACGAAAAGGTTTGCAATCTTTCATACGCCATGCAACAATGTTTGCAAGTTTGCAATCTTTCAGACAACAGACTAAACAGGCGTTATCTGGCTTAAATTTTCATGAAATATTCCATGAATTAGATAACGCAGAAAATTTAATGTTTCATGTTTCAAATTGTGTGTTTATAAACTTTATTCCAAGGCCCACATTAAGTTTGGTAAGCGCCATGAAGCTGAATGCTCTGGGGAAATCCGCATCGAATGCGCCCGCACGAAACAACTCTTCAAATAACCTCAAATAAACTCTCCACCTGAATAACAATGACGAAGTTTGCACATGTTTATCACCCATCAATCATCAGAGCGAGTCCCCTTGCCAATTGTAATCAATTCGCTGATTGCCCCACGGACCTGCTTCCATAGTTGGATACTACACAACTAGACTAGCCGGTAAAGTCACCGCAGTCAATAGTAGCAGCAACACGAACTGCAATCACCATAACCATGTAAGTACACGGACGGGAGCAACAAGGTTCGTTACCATGTTTATGTGTGTGTGTGTCGCTGGGTTGACCTGCCCTCTGATGCTAGTGCAATTCAAATTACCAACATTATACACCGACGACGACGACGACGACGACCGATCGACCCGAACCTGCTTTGGCGGCAGCGTGACCAAATCAGATAAACAGTTGACACATTCTCCGTCCCATTCGCTGGAACTAGGCAAGACGCAATCGAGGTATCGTGCACGGCTGGGCCCGATTTGGTGCCTCCATGGTCTGGTGCTGGGGTTGAGGGTTAGCTGAAATTAGCCATATCCATAGTCCCAGTTTAATGTTTAATAAATAGGCTTTCAGTAAATGACCGTTCCTCCCACCAATGGGGAACTCTTGCCGGGTCAATTGCAGTAAAAGAATTAAATACATTGTGCGTGTTGCTACTTTCTTCGACCACCGGAGAGGCTGATGGGAGGGGGCGGGGGCTTTCGTGTTTGTGTCATTTCAATGGAACTTGGTAATACATTTTATTATTTTATTGCTCTCTAGGCTAGATACGAGCGCTGGTATCTCACCGGGATCTAAAGAACCTCACTTAAGCTGATTGTTGTGTTTTGTAAATGATTCACCAATGTGGGTGAATAGTTTTTGGCGCACTTTTTCGTCTTTCTAATCACAACTCCGGCAAAGCCCCATCGAATTGGCTTGATACTGGTTTAAAGTCAATTTGAAATTCTAATACCATTAGCTACACGCGCATCGTGAGTTGAGTTGTCAACTCCGGGGTGTTCATGTCATGTCATTCTCCTCGATCCGATACATATCTAGCAATTACGACGATAAAAGCGAAATGAAACTCAATGCTCATCTGCTAACATGATCCACATAATCTTTAATTAACAGAGCTGTTCGTAACAAAAAAAAAAACGTTTTCCCATGTTGATAATGATAGAGCTAATGTCTCCTCCCCCCTGGTCTAATGAAAGACTAGTTTTAAAGACAAAGTGACACTCAGTCGATGGTGCCGCCGCCTGCTTAGAGCAAATAAACTCGATCCAACCAGACTCATCAAAAAATTGACGAAGCGCAAAGCACTTCTCGGTCCGAACGTTATAAACTGAAATAATAAAATAAACTGTACTCACTCGAAAACAAGACAAAGTGAAAAACTCTAACACAGCTGAAGAGGGAGTAACATATTTACAATATCACAAGGAGGATGGGAAGTGCGCCCGCGCGAGCGACCAACCAAGCGCCCGTTGAACAGCACTTTTCAATTAGAAGCGATTATGATCGAATGGGTTTTTGTGCGGTCGACCACTTTATCCCCTTCAAGTGCCATCCCGTGGGACACCGCAGCGCAGGGCGGGGTATGGGGAGATAGAAACAAAAACCAACACCCACTCGGGATGATGACGACGATGACGATGATGATGATGATGATGAGGATGATTCGATTAGATCGCAAGGTGCGTGAGGCACTTAAGCTGCAGCGGCGTTACGAATTGTTCCCAAAAGGTTTTTAATATTTTAAACAAACCAATGACGCTCAGCATTGCCGGTTATGCCCGCAGCTAAGTGGATGGGTTTCAGAAGCACCGGGGAATATGTGAGGTTCCCCCGGTGGGGACCGACGAACATAAATTAATTGTTAATCTGTTAACAGCTTACAATGTGATTATAATGCAATACTTATTCCGCTGAAGAGGCTTTTAGCATCAACTGTCAGTGAAGTTGTTTTTATAACGTCTGTTGGCTAACTGTAGGATAAGTTGTTGAATAGTGACGTGCCTCACTGGTGTGTTGGCATGATCTTCACCAGTCATTTTGCATTCTGTGGATTGAATAAAAATGTAAAATTTGGTTAAATATCACAAGAACTATGACCTTACGTCATCGTTTTTTAATACAGTGCGATGCATTCGTTAAGCCGAACCAGGACTTTTCTTGGTTTTGAAATCGTTGTAAATCGTTTTAAATCGTTTCATTTTTGAATCATTTTATTTATCTCTCCGAGCTATAAAAAGTAACACGATTTCTTCTCTGATATAGTTCAAATCAAAAAATTATAATAACAACCCGTTAAGCCGCACTTCAAGTCCTCTTCAGTAAAATCCAAGCGTTTGCAAATTATTGTTGAATCAGTACTTGGAAGCTCCTCCTTTATTTTTGATGACCTCAAAGATTCCCTTGGACATCGAAGAAATCAGCTTCTTGACAGTTTCTTGGTCGATTTGTTCCCAGCACTCCTTGATGCATGCCTTCAACTCATTTACGGTGTTGAAATGGCGTCTATTTGCGTAAACCTTCGATGCCAGTATGCCCCAAAGGTTCTCAATAGTGCTGCAATCTGGACTACATGCTGCCCATTCAAGAACGGTGATTTCTTTCGACTCAAACCATGCATTGGTCTATCAAGACACATAGATTGAAGCATTATCTTGCTGCTTCCGAAAACGGCACCAACACTTCTTCCAAGAGGTTGCAGTAAGTAGTCGAGTTCATTTTTGTGGAGATCCACCAGATGGATAATTTGGAATAATAGGAAAATCCGCCCCATACCATTACAGTTCCTCCAGCAAAATTTCTCTTGGATCGAGTTACTCCTTTATCCCTCAAATCGTGCCAATAATGACTGTAGAAGTCTAAGCCGTCGAGGTTAAACTTTTTCTCATCAGAAAATATGACCTGGCGCCATTGGTCAGTCCAGGACATAGGGGCTGTTCATAAACCACGTAGACGATTAAGGGGGGGGGGTGTTGCGAAAAAGTCTACGTTTGTCTACAATGGGGGAGGGGGGGACAAACCAAAAGTCTACGTAGACTTTTTTTTTCTCTACAAAACGGAAATTCATACCCTCCACGCAAATAAAAATGCCGTCATAACAAACATATTCCAGGTAAATCCTAACATAAAATAAGTTTATTTTGACTGCAAACATAAACATGCTTTCTTTCTAACATATTATGTGTTTAAAACCAACCCTAGTAGCACACTTGTTGCCATTCAGCTAAGATATCAGAAATATAACTTACTAAGTCATAATCAAGTCACTACAACTAATAAAGGTCGTAGTGTGCTACATGGGAAGTGACATCGATGTTTGAAATAATAATCATATTATGTTTATTTTACACATATTAATGATATGAATAAACGTACAAATTTTGAATTTTACTGGTTGCGTTCTAAATCTAATTTATGTATTCTATGAGTCTAGGTTATCTTAGTTTTGGATTGAGCTTAAATGCTAACATGTTCCAGTTTTAAGAAGTTTGCTTTAAGATGCACTGCACACAGTTTCGAGCCCTGAACTTTGTTAAAATTTAAGCAATTCATCAAATCAGTATAATATGGCAGCTAATTTAATAATGGAGCATAACATCCCGTTCACACTACAACCTATATTACGTGATATAGACTATCTTCATATTAGCATTTATGCATCTAAAGACTATCTACGTTAAATTTTGGATACCAAATTAATATCAGTAAAACAAAATTTACGCATTATTCAAAATACCGATTGTTCATTTCACAAACATAGATTTATATCTACATAAGAAATAGATGATTAAGATGTTAATCCTTCTTTATGTTAAATTCTCGAACTTCCTGTGTTACACCCGCGATCAGGCGTGACGATTCTCCATCTTCTCTTGAAATCATCGGTGTCATTTGCTTTCTTCTTAGTTTCGAAGAGTTTCCACTTAACTTGTGCCCAGTACATCTCTATTGGGCGAAGTTCTGGACAGTTTGGTGGATTGGCTGTTTTTGGCACGTATTCGACCTCTTGTACCTTATACCATTCCAGGATGGATTTCGCTTAGTGACAAAACAGATAAACAATAGCAACGTGGTTACTGATAAACAATAAAAACCGCTTTTGCATACATCCTTTCTCGTACACATCATAGATTTTCAGCCACAATCACATATGGCCTGCCTAATCAAATACTTCTTAGAGAATTTGGACACCTTCTTTGTCCGGAAATACTTGGCAACGGCGTTCCTTTGCTTAGCGGTATAAAAAGCCAGACCCTGAAGCTATTTAAAGTCTTCCAGTACGTATTTTTCATCGTCCATGATACAAGAAAATGTTTGAAAAAAAATTGAGTCAAGCACCTTAACACGACTTTTTGCAGTGAAATTTTGCATGTCATAACAGTTGGGCACCTTTTTCACTTTGTACGGCTTCCGTCCTTGCCCCTGTTTCACTTTTTGTACGTATGATTTTGACTTCCCCACCACATATCGCACAGAAAGTTTGGGATATTTCTGAATAATGGCTACCACCTTCATGTCCATTTGTCGGGGGCATACTTTTCGATTTGTTCCACTTCCAACCTTCCCATCCAAAGTCAAGCGCTGATCAAATGATTGACAAACACAAAAAACGGTACTTTTCGATCATTTTAGTTTACGGTTAATGCGTTTGCGCACTTCCACTTGATTCGACGCCATTTTACTGAATGTAACAAGAATGTAAACATATTGTACCACGAAATAAAGTGTAGAGTTTCAGCTGTTACGTGAGTGAAACGTTTTAGCGATCCGTGAAATAATTCAAAATCTAACCAGTAATAAAAGTTTCCGAAATTAATGTTGACAGGCTTTAATTAGCATTAGCATTGACGGTTGCACACCTCGTGGATGGAGCTACGATGAGGAATAATTCGTTGAAGACATTGCATGCCACCATGAAACGAAACCAATTTCTGATACGTTTCTTCGCGCAACAATCACCACGAAAACACTCCTCGATCGCTCACCTGGCCACGTCCATGCAACTGTTGGTGATAGGGAGGATTTGGTATCTACCTTAAGAAGACACGGGGAACCCACGTAGCCTTCAGTAGATATCGAAGGAAAAAGGAAATGAATAGTCGGAGAGAATAGTTTAACAGAATGCCCTGTTTGGTGCACAGAACAAAAATGTATTCAAAAATGGTCGTTGGGAGCATCTAGTCTAAGAAGGTTAAGTGATGCTCCATTTATCTTCAAACGGTTGGGACTTTAGCATTAACTATAGTCCTAGCTCCCTATGGCTTATGGTTATAGCGCCATTACTCGCTCTCTGAAAAGAAAGAAGAAAGCGCCGACCCAAAATCATATGTTCTCCCTCTCCTCCCCCCCCCCCCCAATCACACACACACTCACACATACCTCACTCGCCCACATCACTACTTCTGTTTGGATTTAGATTAGTGAGCGCCGACTGAAAGTTAAAAGCGTTCAAACAATTCAAATATTGCAATTAAATGTCGACTACAATGTTTACAGGTTAAAAAAATTATTGATTGTTGATTGTAAGGAGATGTACCTTATAGTTACCCTTTTATTAAACTTGATACTTTATCACTGTTAATACTACTAATGTGAAAATTTGAATCAAAATAACCGAGAATAATAGATATCAGCGGCCGCAGCTCTAAAAACAAAATTTTCAAACGAATTAACTCGATTAATGTTGACAGGCTTTAATTGCACCAAAAATAATTTGCGTGGCATTTGATATCAAGATCGTAATGTAGGTTGCAATGTGAACGGGGATTAATCCTACACGCTTAAATTACTGTCTCTAATTATCTTTTCGAGAGGAAAAAACGGATAACCAGAGACAGTAATTTGAGCGTGTTGGTTGTTTTTCACTATTCGTTTTTTACAACATCGATATGTCGAATGCATGGTACCAACTCAATAGTAAGTTTATGATGTCAACCACCGAAGCAACACATCTCTGTCATAATTGGTTGCAAAAACTTGATTGTGACTTAAATGAGGCACATTGCAGTTACTTTGACTTATTTGCAACAAATGTGCTACTAGGGCATTGAGTATTTTTATTTATACGTGAATGAGATGATATTTGATAGTTAACTTGCTCCCATTTGACAAACATTTAACTAGTAGAGGGTTTAAGCGCATGTGGGAAAAAGTAGAAAATTCATTAAGAGGTCTGGGAAGACGTCAACTGAACTTTAAAAGAAGACAAACTGAACTTGATATCTAAAGTGAAAACAAACATAGCCGCATATGCTTTTATTGTGGACTGCATTTTGCGACAAATGTGAACGCAGATCAACGCAAAAGCATCCACAAGGCAGAAATTTTGTCGAAGAAAATAAGGCCACTCAAGATTCTGTAGCAACGCCAGGAAGATATTTTTTTTTTTTCTTTATTAAAGAGACTTTTAGCCTCCTGGGCTAGTTCGTCTCTTGCCAGGAAGAAAATTATTTTTGATGTTGACGAGAATGGAAGTTCTATGGATAAAATCACGATTTGTCAAAATCATTGGACTTGACATTCAAGAAATTTAGCATTTGCATAATTGATTGTTGTTATTTTTTAATTTTGCAATATTTTTATGAAAAAATAAATAAATGAATAACTGAATAACCTGATTGTTTGAGTTTTATTTAATAAACCTTTCCTTAAACCGCCACAGCCACACATTGTAGAACATTTTCCAATAAAAAAATTGATAAAGTAGACTAGGGGGGGTTGAATAGTCTACGAAAGTCTACGAGGGGAGGGGGGGTTTGAATGTGTCAAATTTCGGTCTACGTGGTTTATGAACAGTCCCATATGATTCTGTGCGAATTGTAGTCGATTTGCTTTGTTTCGGGATGCGCAAGGCATACTGATAATCCAATATCCATCGACTATCCTGGAAATGGTAAAACCATAACATGCCTGTCCAGAACAGGACAAGACAAGACAGGACAGGACAGGACAGGACAGGACAGGACAGGACAGGACAGGATGCTCTTTAATCCGAAGAAGGATCCTGCCATCCTTCTATAGCCTACAAGACGTCGAAAAATCTCTTGGTGAGCAGGCGATAGTAAGAACTCTCTCACAGAAGAATGTGATCGAGTGCAGGGATCTTGACGAGGGCGCTGCAGGGGAACTTCGATCTTGGAGATGCACCAATGACAATCTGGTTGAGGAAGGCGTACGGTGGCACACAAACGGCGGTGATACGTCTGCCGACAGCTGCCAGAAAAGCTGGACTGTCGACTTACAAGAAAGTGGTGACTCCAAATCGCGACAATAAACAAAACACATCGGCCAAAGCACGATCGCAAAAGTTGTACACCACGATGCTGACGAAGTTTGATTGCGTGGGACAGGACGATGAAACTTACGTCAAGGCAGACTAAACAGCTTCCTGGACAGGATTTTATACGGCAACTGGACGAGGAGAGGGGACAGATATTTTCAAGCACATTAAATTGTCAAAGTTCACGAAGAAATATCTGGTGTGGAAGGCAATTTGTATTTGTGGCATAAAGAGCAACGTTTACATTGCGACCGGAACCGTCAACCATTACGCCATTACGGAAAAAAGGCCATGGAGTAGTATGCTGTCGACAAAGTTCAAGGGGTGCCCAATATTGGGCCATCGTCAAGCGGAACTTTAAAAGGACTCAAAAAGCTGTGGTGCGCGAGAAACAGTTCAAGGCAAACTGGCGTTTTGCGGCGAATAAAGTGGACAAGGAGACTGTACAAAATCTTATGGCAGGTGTTAAACGAAAGACCCGTTCTCCTGTACTGTTTTAACTGAACTTGAAAAAGATAAAGAATTTGACTTATTAATAAAACTTTGATCGACATTACTGTTTGACGAATCGGAACACCCTTTATTAAAAATACTTTGTTAAATATGGATAAATGTTAACAACAAACAAGCTTTATTTATTCCATTCGAACTGACCGCACTTTCAGAGCACTTCCACTCACACTTTCAATCGTTTGGGGGAATTATTCACGATGTTTGCTGGATCTTCCTTAGGCATTTCCTCCCAATTTTTTTGAAAAGACGATTTTAGATGCTCGAGTGATTTATGCGGGGATGTGCAGGCTTATGATTCCAAGAAAGACCAACCCGAATAGCCCATTGAATTCAAATCCAGTAAGTTGGAAGGCCATTCCTCTTTGGTCAAAAAACCTGAAAAAAGGCGCCACAAAGACTAATAGACTGGGCCAGAGCCCAGTTTTGCTGATAAATTCAGTCCTTATTGCCAGAATTTTGTGATGCCCACGGAGCTACTCACTTTTGCGCCTTTGACGATGAATATCGAAGAGGTTCTGCCCGAAGAGGTTGGCAGTAGCAGGAAGCAATGGACGATGATTCTGGTAGTTGTAATTTTGCTCAATAGTGAAAATTGTTTCAATGATGAACAGCCCTCTGAAAACCGGTTTAGAAGATTCTTTGATTATTTAATCGGTTTTGTTGCATGTTGTCATTCAAAAAATGGTTTATATCATCGTGAACGTAAACTTCAAAATTTTCATCGATTTTGCCAACTTGTGAAATTTCGCTTGATTCACCGCTGAATTATCTCGCGAAATTGTGGAGTCCAAACGGTGCATTTTTTCCCCTCTCTCATGAATCGTTTTATTTTGTCATATACAGAAAATTACGTCATATTCTGCGTCTTCGTTATCTTTTATACAATTTTTTTTCTGACGAAAAGTGCGAAAGTTCAACATCTGCACGCAACACGTTCGGCTTTTCGTTGTAGGTATTTGAAATCTTAACTACTCTGCTGAACATTTTACCAAATAAATGATTCATAATTTATCGATACTGGAAAACCCATTTTAAAATCACAGCCCTGAGAAGCATGATCAACGTCATTTGAATTACCAGATAATAAGATTTTATAGACGATTTAAGACCGACGTTAAATATCAGGATTTTTTTTTACCGCCACATTTCAACAAGAACTCCTTTCCAAATCAATGCGGAAAACATTGGCTGCTCTTCCAGTTAACTTTGTTTTCTCTCGACTGACCCACTTTTGGCTGTCCGGATCAACCAATCTTATTTTTAAAATGCACCATTACCATCTGCCATCCTACTTCGAGAGAACCGTTCCATTGTCCAGCCGCCGTGGCTCAGAAGGCACCAGTTTCGATTTTCAATCAGCTGCCCACACGTCTTGTTATTCAAATTTTTCTCCATTTTTCGATTCGCTACGTGCTGCAGAAAATAACAAACAACCGGAAAGGAGCGTAAGCGGCCGGCCAACGACGACGTCGTTCCACGAGGGAAAGTTCGCAGCAGCAGCTCGTCACGCAGGAACCTGAAAGTAAAATTAAATCAAACCCTGGAAAGCGTGGGATGCAACGACGGTGGTGAAGGAACGGAAAGGGTCACTGTTGTTTGTGTCCCGGATTTGTTTTGGGGAATGAGAAGTTGAGGAAGACGCCATACGCATGTGGTGCAGTCCGCGCTTCCCGAAGCTTTCTCGTGAAACGCATCCAATACTCTTATTATGCCTCGCTGCGTGAGACTTTGACCTCTTTCTTCGGGCTGTGCGACGTGGATCAATTCACCTGCGCTTGGTGCCGAATCCGGTCAGTTGGCGTTGTGTATGGAGAGGAAATTTTCGAACATGATTCCTTTTTGCTACTTTGGAAGAGCCAACGGTTTTCGGTTGTGAGTGAAGCTTTCTCCGTAACAGAAGGACACGACAGGGTGATATAAATTAGCTGTGGCGACGACGGTGCAGTAGCATAACAACAAAACGGACGAGTCCGGCAGGTGCATTCCCACGATTTTCTTCAATCGACATACTTGCATTTACTATAGGTGCAGTTCAAATTATTGAATCTAATAATATGAAGGATTCTCAAGGAATAGCATGCATCAAACTCAAATATTGTGTGCCTAAATTGTTGAGCTTATAACAGGTCACTAGAAACGTAGTGAAGATTAGCAGCACCCTTGAAATATTATGACATATACGCCCTGTCTGATTCATAGTTCCAATTACTTTAGTCATTTTGCTATACTTACGTTTATAGTTAATTAGTTTTTAAATTCCTATCTGCTGTAAAAATATTAATTTATGTCTGTCTTAGTATACTCTTTTTCGTATCCCTTCAAGGGGCAAATTACTATCATCTTTTTTGTTACAAATTCAAAATAAGTTTTTCGGTCAATATTGAGCTTCTGAGCACAATGATATTTTCTTCTATTTATTTTTTGGGTTTTAAACGAAAAAAAAAGCTTAATGATGTTGATAATAAGAATAATGGTTCATCGCCTCTTATGATCAATTTGAAATTGAGTTTCACTGGCCTTAACCACAGTGACAAATGCATTTAACTAATGGACTGACTTCCTTGTGATAACCCTGCGATTACCTAGTGGTGAATCTACCAATGCATCGCAAATCGTAAGTTTTGTTCGTAATGTCAGCTCCACTCCGGAGCGAATAAGTCGACCATCGTGACTTCGTGTCTGCTGGATATACAGGGTAGGCCCAAATAAGTGACGCATGAAACAATGACTCTATTTCCCACGAAAAGACAAATAATTTGTTGTTCTGTTTCTTATATGTTATTGTTTATGTGTACATTAACATTTCGATTATAAGGCATTACAAGCGGCACGCACCTAATTTTCGGAGATTTCATCTCATTTCGTCTACATGGTAGCTTTGAATGTTTCCATACCCATTGGTTTGAGATCTCGAAAGTGAGCTTCCATGATTTCCCGAACAGAGAAATCCAGAGAATTTGCATCTGGCGAAGAAACTGGCCATAATTCCTAAGGAATGAAGTTTTGGTGCGCCATGCTTGGATAATCTTTGCTCCATGGGACGGCGCAGAATCTTGTTGAAACACCCATTTGCGGTTATTGAACATCGTTGAAGTAAACTTCTTCAAATGCTTTCAGCTATGATTTTTATACCCTTATCAATAAAATGCAGTGGTAGACGACCTTTCGCAAAAATCGCTCCCTAAACCATGACCGAAATATGATTTCGGAAGCGTTGAACTGCGTGAATTGAAGAGGGGGTATCGTGAATACTCGCTGCATAGACCCTTTCATTTTGAGCGTTGAAACGTGCCGATAAAGCAATTCGCGACAACGTATGACTCTGTTCTTCTTGTTGTACGGCACCAATCACAAATCCTCTTCGAGAACTGATCTGATAGTTTTCCTGGAGACGTCCATATACTGAGCTAGGTAATATGTCCTCCATCTTCTCAACGTCCTGTCGATTAATGTGCGGCATATTCCTTCCTCCCGGGGCTCGACCAGTATCTGGTTGGGACGCTTTCCCGCCAAATGCAACTGCAAAATCCGTTGTGGGTTTCAAACCATATTTTTCTTAGGCACTTCCTGTCGACGGAATCTAGCGAACACTAGTTTACATAATAATCAGTCCTCTTTAGTATGCTGGAAACCAGATGACTCTTGGTGATGGCTAGAAGAATTCCACACTGAAACAAAATACTGCGTCACGTTTTTGGGCCTCACTCCTGCAGACGATCCGGCATTTACAACTCCTCGGCACAGAAATTACAGCTGAAGCTTAAGAAGCAAATCGAGGGCAAGACGGCCTCATCGTTCTATGAATTCAAGCCGAGAAGTTGGTGAAACCGGCCAAACGGTGAAGAACTACCTCGGCAAGATGGACATTGTTATGCGGAAGTCAACGCCGGCCGTGTTTGAGCAGCAGCAAATCAGAAGATGCTGGTGAAAAAAAGTTTTCCTGCGAAGAGCGACGTCGTGGTCATAACGGATGACGAGAACTTCTTGACATTGAGTGGCAACGACTGGGAGGGTAATTCACGACCAGCATCAAGGAGGTAGATGGTTGACATCAAATATATATCCCACATCAAGTTCCCGTGAATGGTCCTTCTATGACTGACAATCAGGGAGAAGGGAATGTTAAAGCCGCAGTTTTTTCCTTCGGGACTTGCGTGAAAGGAATGATTTCCAGTATGAAATGCCTGCTGGAAGTTGCATAACACAACTTACTAAAGTTATAACTACAATATTATTTTTCTAATCTTATTATTACGGTTCCAAAAGTTCGTGCTGCCACTCTTGAAAATTACTTCCCAAATCAAAACCTCTTGACGCCAGGTGGTACCGAATACCGAATATAACCCAACAAACATTCAATGTCGGAGAAGGTTGTCTTGTTCAAACAAACGGCAGTAGAAGTTGTTCAGCGTTGTCTCTTTAGAAAGCTGGAATAACTTCTCTAACTTTGTTTCGACAAGCGGCAATTCTCCGGCGTCAGTGGTGTAGTGGTAAGCGTGACTGCTACATTGGCACCCCAGTTGGTCTCGGGTTCAATCCAAGTTGACGTTGGTGATTTTTCTAGGGCGAAAAAATCTGGTCACGTCTTTCTTCGGAACAACACACTTTTTGTTGCAGCAACACACCTCTGCTGAACAGGAGCATTGGCGTTAACTGCACGAAAGCTATCTGCGGAACAACCAGGTGCCTGCAACCGGTGGTCTCTAAAACTGGACCAAATCCATTCTTTGTTAGGCATACCTAGGGTGCTGTTAGCAGCGGTTAAGGAAAAGGGCAAGAGAGATGAGAACATAAAACCTTTAAATCACATCCAACTAGGTTCTGTTGCAGATGACTCAAATGATAATAATCCGTAGACATAAGTCGCAACAGGCAAGTGGAGCGCCACACGAAACCGATCGAAGGAGCTGTGCTCTGGTCCAAACATTGAATGGTCGGCGCTGGTAAAATGTCACGGCCGTCATGTGAGCAACATGAAAAAGTCTATCCAGGTTTTCCTCATCCGATGAGATTGTCAGGTGTATTTTGCAAACATCATATGAGAATTTTCATTGGCAATGACATTTTAAGGCAGCCCCGGTTTTGACCATCCATCACGCAAGCTCAACGATGCAGACGCTGGTAAGAAATGTTTCGCAGTAGCTATTTCGACCGCTGCCTACATAGTGAATCGATGTACCGTCTCGTGTTCCTGGAAAGACAAAACGCCGGAAGAGGTGCGACCCGAAGGAAGCCGAAAACCCCAGTGCTCGCAAAAGCGAAAGGGAAGACGTTCGATTCTTAATCCAAGAAAGCCAGCTTTTGCTGGTTATTATGCTGGACATGAAAGGTCAGCGGGCTTGGCGATCTGGCGTAGAATTGCCGGTTCCACACTCAGCCGAGATGTCGGACGACGAGAGAAGACGAAGCGATCGCTGTGCGGCCGGTGCCTGGGTGGAGCTGTGCGGAATTCATGGAACTTTCTTCATAATCTTGTGTTCGGCGATATCAACTGCTATGGTTATGATGAAGCGGTAAGAAACTGACTTCGGTAAAGTCGTGCTCTGGTGGTACCGAAACAACTGACTAAAAGTAAACTGGTACGCCCCTGGCCCCGCCATTAGCATGCCTGGTGTGTTCAAAATCGAACATCTTTGATAGCGGTTTGTTTATACTTCTAGAGAGAACAGCTGGTGCAAGTTATTCAAAGTAGTCGAACATGTTCAAAAATAACATCAAATGGAACCCGGAAAGAAGAAAAAATATTGTGCACAAAAATCTGGAAAATCCGGAGTAGTCCGGTTCCAAGCTGACTAAAGTGTTG